>VZSV01000027.1:1689970-1732081 GCA_013398735.1 Nothocercus julius | reverse complement strand
CAGTTCTGTTCTCTTAATTTTTTAATGGAATCACCTATATTTAGATGCCATTTTCCAAAATACACTCTTTATTTTTGGACCTTGTCTGTCAAAATTTTTAGCGACATTAGTACCTTGTCTTCTGAATCTGAAGGGCAAATAAGCAAGACCTAGTGAAATATAGCATTAAGACATGACAAAACTATACTGTTATATTACTTCACTATTTCCACTATCTGGAAGAAATTTGTTAGGTCTGCTTGCAGTGTCTAGACTTTGAAGGCTGAAAATCCTTCAGAGAAAAGAGTCTCTTTGTATCCCTTTAGTCAATATTCCATTGCATTTATGACTCTGTGGCAACAAAGTGGGAATTTCAGAGAAGATGGTAGAAACAAGGCTTAAAAGAACAAGTTCAACTAAAAGCAGACATCACTAGGAAGAGAATCATGGATGTGATGTCCTTGAAGTTCAGCCTTTGAGTAATTCCCTGTTTACAGAAAAGTTACCAGTACTGCTTGTTAATTTTTTTTCCACTACCTGACAGCGCAGAATTAAACCTTCCCAAATGAAAACCGGGAAGGACCCACCTCACAGAAGGTGCTGAAAAGTTTCACACTGGGCACAACCCAATTTAGAGCAGCCCTGCAGCAGCTGACAGAGGAATAAGACTTAGCAGACTAGTCTGAATCCTCAGGGCCCACTGATGCATTTAAATATACCTCATTAAGGAAAAATATAAGGATGTTACCAGATTCTTGTCATTTTCTGCCATTATGATGATGGCTTGGCAGCCCCTTTATTGGACTGCAAGGATATCTCTGGTTAAGTTTGTGTTTAAATCACTGTTGAAATTGTGATTGCCAGGATACAAAACCAAAGGTAATCTTGATTGCAGTGTGTATTTGAACTATATTATGAACTATTTTAGCAACTGTTTCTAGAACAGTTTAGCTGCGTAGCTTTCAAAAAGTCAGTCCTTGTGATTTCTGAGTGTGAAATGCAAAATCAAACTTTTCTACCAAAACCCATTCTATGACCAATGAGGCACAGCGCTGCTCTGATTTTGAGTGCCCAGGAACATTGGAGTATGATTTATAGAAAGAGATTTATTGCATACAGCTGGGAAATCTGAGAATAGAGGTATTCCTACTTTTGTATATTGTATGCAATTCAGTCAGTTGAGTATATCCATGATACATAGATAACACCAAATATAAGAATAAATGTACCCATTTACGACGAGATATAGCATTTCCACTTAACATCCATTGCTGACGTAAATTGAAATAAGGGTATAGCTGCAATCCATTGTTCATGAAGAAGAATAAGCTGCACATTGTACAAGAGAAAAACAAGTGTATTACTGATGGCAGGAGCTCCGTGACCTGACCTTCGTATCTGAGCATACAGCCTACCTTGACACCATAAGCATGCTTGGAGCAGGCAGCAGCTGTGTCTAAATAACTGCAATTTGCTACAACACTGGAAGACAGAAAACATAAAAAGCTCTTCAGAAAACATCCCTAGTACCATGTCATTAAAATTGTTTATCAGTTAGTGAGTCAAGAAATTAGAGCAATAAAAAGATATCTGTGGTGTAGGATCAAAGAACACAAGTATATTGCAGAAGCTCAGGAACCAGCAAGAAGACATTTACCTTCAAGCACATAACCTTGTTTTGTATCTCTCCTTTCTACCTGTAATTTAATTCCTAATTTAAGAAGACCCTTCTGTCTGGGCAGATCTAACCTTGTCCCAGTATTTGCCCTCATTCTTCTTCTGTTCCTTACACACCTGTTCCAGTGCTTTCTCTTCTGCTTAAAATATACCTGCTTCTGGCTGCGCAGTGCACCACAAGCTATGCTCACTTGGCAACTGCATTCCCAAGTCAAGGACAGTGTGAGTCCATTTGCCACAGGGTCTATGGCACAGCCAAAATGTCCTATATTAACTTTCTATACTTAGCCCAATAAATACAGATGTTCACATTTTTTTCAATCAAAATATTTTTCAGCAAAAGAAGCAAAAAGCCTCCCCTTGTAAAACGGTACTTTTGGAGGCATTGTGTTCTGTTTGGGTTTTTCCTTTTTGTCTATGGCTAAGTGAGCCTGAAATAGTTCATCTGTGTTTCTGGAAGCCAAGATTTTATAAAAACATTTCAAAAAGCTGGAAAATAAGACTGGACTTTCGGGTGCTCATCCATTTTACTTGAACCTTTCTGTTAACACTTTTAAACAAAGCATTTTTTGAATCTGTCTCTCTTACAGAAAAAAAAAAAACGGCTTCAATTATAATATCTGTGGGCTTTGGGCCCAGGAATCCAGGTGTCTTCTAGAGACACAGCAATAGAAGGCCTAATTGCCTCGCTTAGGTTGGTCAAAAAACATGGTTTCTCATAGATACTCCATTGCCTCAATTTACCATTCCTCAAAACCTGGCATTCACCACTACTTCTCCACAACAATCATGCAGACAAAAAAAAACCTTAAAAAGGCTAAAAAAATAGACTTGCAGCAAGATGATTTTAAACCCATCCCCAAGAAACACAAGAACAATAGATAAAACTTTGTATTTTATACATACTGAGAGCCTTAGAGCAGATTTGCTTAAAGATCTGCTTGAATCCTGGGTGTTGTCGAAATTAGCCAAACCTTTCTAGTTGCTAAAAAAATTCCCTTCCATATGCCGAGTGTGCACTTTGAAAACCTTGCTCATTCTTTCCCGCATCTGGCATAAATTTCAAGGGGGGAGGTGGGGCCGGCGCTGCGGTCTGCACGACGAGCGCAACTTCGCAGCTGCTGTTTCCTTCCTCTGACAATGCAGAAATATCTTCAAGGAGGGAATCCCATTTAACATGCAAGTGGTAATACCAAAGATGTTTTAGCTTCTCATCCTCTTTGTGACAGTGTCCTGAAACTAAACAGCGCAGCTAATGTTAGGCAGTTGGCTCCCTCATCAAGCCGTCCTCCAGTTTCTTAACTCTTATAATGACAGAACTCAGTGTAAACTGAGTAAAAGCAAAATCTAGGCTGGCTATTTGCAGTAAGCACTTTCACTGATGAACTTCATCCTCTCTTTGGATATTTTTTCAGCCAGCTTTGATTTTAACACACTAATGTACATTCTGTTGTTAAGTGCCAAGCAGAACGTTCACAGACCAGTTTTTAGTAGTGTCCTGTGTACTGGCTGAACTAGTTACATGGGACGTTTTCTGGCAGAATGAAGAAATCATACCAGGGTCTTCACTCGGCAATATAGTGTCAGTGGAAAGACTGGACAATACTGTCCATAGAGACAATATAGAGGCACTGTGCACATTCAAGTTTAATCATAATCCTTCAAGGAGCTTATGTAGCTCAAAATTAAATACACATCAGTGCTATCAAAAAATCCAAGGGATGAATTTTTGTGGAGAAAAGCGGAAGGCAGAAAATACAAACTACGCTGAAGACTTATAGTTGTAGCCCTTGGGACAAACTGACTTCATCATTATTCTATATGGTAGGTGGGTGGTTTTTTTTTTTTTTTTTTTTTTTGTTCATGTAATTAAAATATAAACAACATAAAGTTTTCACTCAGCTTCCAGTGGGCAAATATTTTTATTTACTTTAACCACAGCCATATTGCATCTTAAGAGGTACTTTACCTACACCTTGGCCTAGTTCTTGCTTATGAAATGACATTAGCAGGCAGTGACAAGTCACCACTATTTAGCAGATCCATGGAAACTGCTGGCCTGGGCTCTCTTGCTCTATATGTGGAGACAGCTTAAGATAGCCGTGCATCCACAGCAAGCACCCTATGGACACCAAGATGACCTGTGGCTGGAGAATCCCCATGCTGGAGCCATGCTGGAAGTCTGCAACGCAGACCCTGTGCTGGGGGGATTTAGTAAAGATGTGGCATAGAGCCTGCAGCTCATTTTATCTGGTCCACACATAGCATGGCTTATCCTGAATCTCATGGAGAAAACTGTCAGTGAGTTTTAGCTGATGGGTCTGGACTTAACGGAAATTCAACCAGAGCTCCCTGACAAGATAAATCCTTGAGCCAAAGTGCTTTTCTGGGCATAGCTACACAGCAACAAAGGAGCGACCTCAGTCCATCTAGACCATTGTATGGTCTGTCACTTCAGAAGGGCACTCAGGGCAGACTCAGAGACCAAAGAGAAGCAGTAAATACTTGGTCATTGATCACAGGTTGCCTGGGCAGGGGTGTTGCAAGTGAACAGGTAAGGCGGGCTGTACAGCCATGTCGTGGGCTCCCACTTCACCCAGTCATTTCCATTTGCTGCCTTCCAGGAGTGATCGCCAGAAGGCAGAGGGAGAAGGAACGGCGGCCAGGTCCGACATCCGCCCCCGAGGCGCAGTGTAACCTTTCCCTCCTCGTGTACTTGCTGACCAGCTGCGCCCAGCTGCCGCTTTACACTCATGGGATAGGGCAAACATGAATTACAGTCACTTAGACTACCTGAATTAAGCACTGGTGGTCTAAGTACTGTTTTTCCTTCTCTTTGAGCGTTTCATTTCTCCACGAGAACACGGAGACATTTTTTGATATGACTGCTAGCCCAGCTTATCTTTCAAGAGGCTGTAATTTTCAGTTCCTTTCCACCAGTGCCATGCTTGTTATCTACTTAGATGGCAGTGCCCATTTCTCTTTCTCAATATGGCTTTCATTCAAACAATGTAAATTACACAAACAAGTGGCTTTAAGTTCAAAACCAAAAAGCTAATACAAAAGATGTATAAAGCCTCAGGCTGCCTCCATGCACAGAGCAAACAACCTTTGTCATGTATACTGCTTTAACACTCACTATATCTGAATTTTGGCCAGTGGAAATGTTACTATGGCTGACCATTGCCTAAATGATGAGTGACCATCTCCTGGAGAAAAAAAAGAAATCTTTACATAGCAATGATCAAAGTCATTCCGGGCAGGGAATTATTGTCTGCTTGTGAATTGTTCAGCCTGGAGAGATCTCAGTGAGTCCTGTGCAACTCAAGATAAACATTAATTTCTCTGCCTCTGCAGCCATAGGTTATCCACAGATAATTTCTACAGAGGTTTTCCCACTTTACCCCTTCCCAAGCTTTGTGTGCTTAGTTCTCTGGAAACTGTCCCTTGCTATTAGGAGCCTGGAGCACTTCGATTTAAAATCTGTTAATTAGAATATGCAATTTCCTTATGGCTGTGCTTAAGCAAAATTAAAATACTAAAGCTCCCTTCATCCCTCTGATAGTGTTCTTCACGGTCAGTCCTTGTTTAATAGCTGAGTTTCATTAAAAACACCACATAGCTGGAGCAAAAATGAGTCTTCACATAGGGAAATACATTTTTTGAGGAGGATTAAGGACGACTGAAGGTTTGGTGGTGGCCTTCCCTCCGCCCTTATTAACGGGAATTGAAACCCAAACTGAAAAAAACTTACATCAAACCCTTCTCCCCCTCTTCTTCCCAACAATCGTTGGCCCAATTCAAAAGGGTGGAGGGGGATAGAAAAGGGGTAAAGAAAAAAGAAGTAAACAAAGAATGTTTCTTGTTGATGGGTCAGCTACAGTTTTATGTAGGCTGAAAAGTAGATTGTAATCCTGTGAAACGGCAGCATACTTTTGTTCCTCTCTCCCTGCCCCCATCCTGAAAACACACATGGCTTGACAAAATGCCACTAGAACGTGCTTGAAAACAGTGATCTCATTGTGAAGGCTGAAAACTTAGGGCTCAGTATAGTTGGATGATTGAGAAGCACAACATGCTCAACAGATGTAAAAACTGTATAATTCATGACTTTCTCAAGTGGGGAATGAGCTTCCACAGCCAGTTACTAAACCGCTGCAAGTGGTGTAAAATATCCAGCGATTTCCTATGCGAGTGCATCAACTATTTCAGATATGCACATACTACTTGTGAGTTTTGGCTAGTGGTCACTAGGGTTGTTTCTCTGTGTTCTGTTCTGTACTTGTTTTGGGGTATTTTAATAAAAGAGAGGGGAGACTTAACATTTTATCCTTGGTTTTCCCATTAAATGGCAGGAGAGGAGAGAGGCTGGAAAACAAGCAAACAAACCTTAAGCAACTTAAGTCCAGAGAAAACTTAAAAGGTAGTTGCAAACCTCAGACTTCCCACTTGTCTTAGAGAGCTGGCAGGAAAGCCAGTTTAAGCCAACTGGGTTTGTTGTTCCCTTGGGTCTGCAGCCCTGTGTAGACCTCCCTGGCAGTCTCTGAAATTATGAAACACTAAACTGAGGTCCACATGATCCCTTTTCCTTTTTTCAAAGAGTTTCCATCTCACGCTCTCTTCTGAACCTCAAAATCCAAGCCATTCATTCCTGAAACTTTTCTAAAAATTCCCAGATTCTGCTCCTTTAAAACTGAGCAGCTCTCCCTGCTACTGTGCATGGTTTCTGCGGGGCCTCGCAGGGGAGGGCTGCTGGTGTTTCAGGCTTCCAGATCCAGCAGGCAGCTGGAAGACATCTCACCTCCCCATAGCATAAGTGCGAGCATTTTCAGGGCCGCTCTGAGGTGTGCTGTGCTCACTAAGGACTGTCATTCCCACCCTGTCTGCAGCTTCTCCAGCTCCAGATGTATTGGCCAAGATGAGAATAGTCATCTCTGCCTTTGTACAATTACTTTCTACCAATATCACCAATAGGATGTCATGCCTGAAAAATCAATGCAGGGTTACAGTTCTGCATGCCAGGTTGCCAGAATCTGATGAGAGGATACTCTACTAGAGAGTTAACCTGGGAAACAGAAAATTAACCCCAGCACATGAGATATTCTCAATATATGTATGTTTTGAAAGAACATCTCTTCACAAGAGCAGCATGAGTTAGGCAGAATTATTGCATACCCTCCACCTACTAGAGGGAAAAGAAGTCTTCCCAAATTAATATGCCTCTAATGTTGGCTTTGCAGTGTCTTCTAGACAGCTAGCCAGCCCTCAGAGCTGTTGGCAGGTAGAAGAGCAAGAGATAAGAGTAGAAGAGGGAATAGTCCTTCTTATGGGAATATGCAGATTCTGAAGGCAGATGCTGATTTAAAGCTTCATTTGGCATCTGTCAGAGGTTACTGTGATGTTCATAAATGCTGTCCCCTCGAATCATTAGGTATCACTGCTGCCATGTGGTAGCTATTTGCGACAGCATTTTCAGGCTAAACCTCATGCAAAACCTTCTGGCTTCTGCCCTTCCTCCCCTTCCCCCCTTACCACTTTTGGTAAAATTTCTCATATGCATTACATGCCCAAGCGGCATTATTATTTCTGGATACTACTGAGGCTGTCCACATGTAAAAATAATAGCTTGTCCAGCTGTTACATACCATCAAATTCTTTATTGAGCTGGAATAAATCAGCTCCCCTTCTCTCCCTCTCTCTTTTTAAAACTTCAGATTTGGCAGGTACTTACTCCTGAATATTGAATGTCGAATGCTGAACTCATGCTTTGCCTTTGTTGAAAAGTTTTGGTTTCACAGAACACAGTTCAGGAATAGTGAAAATTAAATATGCAATTAATTTTTCTTTTTCCTGGACCTTCTGGAAACAGAGCAAGGTGCATGTTTCCAACTAGACATAGGCTTAAAATAAAAAGAATGATCTCACTGGCTGGCAAAGAAAATCTTTCTTTCCCTTTCTTTGGAGAGTGGGTCTTTTATTTGGTTTGTTTGTTTGTTTGTTCGTTTTCCTTTCTCTGCTTCATCTTCCTGATGCAGTAAAAACACCCCTGGCCATTCTCCTGTTTTGATATACATCCACCATCTCAAGAAACTCACACATAAGATGAACCAAAATAAAGGGAAGCTGAGTGAAGATGTTTAAGACTTTAAATGAAAATTACACAACTGTAAAAATAAATAACCCTTCTACTCACCCCTGCCTTCTGAAAGCACAAACGTGCCATATTCCTATAGGCAATGGTAGGATGAAAAAAGCTACAGAAATATGTAATAAGGTTGCAGAGCCCTGGCTTTCTTCCAGGCTTCACAAGTCACAGTTGTACATTAGTTTAGAAAAAGGAAATGTCATTTTGGCTTTACCTTTTTATCTGACTTCAGCTTGTTAATCCATTTTCCATATGACTAACTGTTGTGTTGTCAACCTCGGAACATGCATCAGAAAAAATATTTTTAAACAAAACTTCTCAGCTCTGTCAGGGTACAGCAAGAAACCCCAGTTTACACGTAGTTCTATTCATGCAGCTCCCAAGAGGCTTCATGGCAACAGAGGCACTAGCTTTTAGAGATTCACCAAAACAATCCAGAAAAAGTTATTTTTCTAAAATATTGAATTTATTAGGAAAAAAAATGGTTTGGGAAGTGACCCATAAGACCAATAACATTGGTAATAGATGATCTACATCATTCAAGCATCATTGCCCTAAGTGATGTATACAATATTTTATCGTTGCACATGGGTCCTCAATGTAGTATCAGGGCAAGAAATACAACCCACAGTCACAAAGGATACTTTGGTTATGCATTATTACTGCATAACATTAATATGTGTACTAATATATAGCAAGTCAACTACAACTGCTGATGAAGTTAGTGGGAGACCTTCTATAGTTTCAGCATTCCTATAGTTAAGGAAGGCTTCACAGTCCAGCCACAGCTTATCCAACTTAACTCTGACAGGCTTAAGGTCTAAGACACACTAGGACAATGTATATTTTCATTGTACTCTTCACTGTAAGGGAACCTCCTTGTCACCATATGAGAAAAACATGGCTGCATTGAAGCCAAGGAGGCTCTGCCACTGTCTTTGGTGGAGCCAAACATAGCCGGTAAATTTGTAAATCTTTCTTTTAATGAAAAAATGGTAACTCTTTATCTCAAATGTAAGATTCCAGAACACTAACATTGCTGGGGTTATTTTATCATAATCTCTATCCCTATAACCTCTTGACTGTGCCTCAAAACCAGGAGATATATATGTATGTATATATATATATATAAAAATATTTTTAAAGGAAAACTATAATGGATCAATGTTGTTTTGCATATCATGTTCTTCCTCCTCCCAAGAAGAGCTGTAGCTAAAAAATGAGAAGTCAGATCATCTATCTCCATGGAAAATCTGAGGGGGGAAAAAGTCAGTGCTGAAGGATGTATTTCATTTCACATGGCTTGCAACAGGTAGTTCACACTGGGGTTACTGCTTCATACTGAGGACTGTTACAGCATCTAATTTTGACCTGAGCATAGGTTCTTTGCAATGACAACAGTGAGAGATACTCCAAGTCACTCCAGAGGACTTTTTACCCTGTAAAACTCTCAGCGAGCCTGGGTTAACATAGGCAGTTATTCTGTGGGGCATAAAAGCACACACTGAACATACCAGTTCTCTGACAGCCACGTTAGTGGCTCTGTTTCTGTGACCTGTGCGGTCTGAATTCAATAGTCTGTGAAATTATCTTTGCATTTCTGCTGCAGTTCAAACCAACAGGGGTACTTGTGTTATCAGCTTCCAAATTGCAGAGGGGGAACTGGTGGCGGTGACATTTCCGTTCAGGGTCACCAGTCACTCTTCCCTTCCCCAGCTGTCTTGGACCCATACCAGAATCCATCAGCCTTCAAGGCTCCCTGCACAGCACAGCTTTACCTGTCAAAATCCTCAATGAGGAGAAAACTGCACGAAAATGAGGCAAAGAGGACAGCTGTTGAAATAAATTTAGCTTCTTGCTAGTTAGTCTCATTTTGGAATCTGGCTTAATCTGAAAGGCTTTGTCATTATTTATATTTTTCCTGTATTTACAATTATTTGTGTAAGTATCTGGTGTTTGAGGATAGACACTTTTAAAGTAGAAAGTAAACATTGGCTCAAGCTTTATTCCAAAATATTCTAAATAGTAAAGTCCCTCTGAAAGTGTTTGAGTGACCTTCCTTGGCATTGCTGCAGCATGATTACCCTCTGTCCTCTTACAAAGGGAAGGGATAGTTGGATATTCCAGTCAAAATAAGCAGACTGGCTTGCTCAAAAAAAAACTATTATTTAATAAAGTAAACCCAAAATAATGAGCTAACTTTGATTCTTAAATAAACGTCTTTGAGATTGTTATTTTAACACATCTGGTAACATGAAATAGCCTCTTATAAGTCTTACAAGCATCCATGTCTAGTTGCAAATATCCATAAGCACAAAAGAAGTCACCACAAATCAAATTCCAGTCTTTTCTGTCTTTTCTGTCTTCTGGCTTGAATAATTTTAATCAAAAGTGTAACTGAACTTACTGTACTTTTTGAGCAGGTGATTTAATAGGTAGTATGTAGAAAGATAAAGGAGAAATAGAAATAAACCTTTGGAAATTATGAATAGGAATAATTTCAAGAAGCTGTGTCATCATGTCCTTAATATGGACAGAACCAACAAAAAAACTGTTATTATACTGTGAGCTGTTCGAATCCACAGCTCCTCTTTATTGCACTGAGTTATCAATACTTGCTGTGCAGACCTGGCAAGAAGATAAGAAACATTACCATGCAAATCTTTTACCTAGGGAAATGCTGTGTCTACCGAAGAAGTTGTATAAGAGAAAAATGTTGTACCACATCAACTGACTGGTTAAAATAAATAACTCTTGAACTCTGTGAGAGCACCAAATACAAGTTACTTAAAATGCTTCAATAGGTCAAATACATATGGTGAGTGTTTTAGTAGTTCTTCTGATCTGAGAGTACTTTAGGTAAAGTGAATTTTAAGATTCACAGATATACAACACTCTAAATGTTAAATTTGTTGAAATTAAGTTAAAGAATTGTGTTTACAAGTTTTAAAGGCATGAAAAAGTATGTAGTTCATTTGCTACATAATAATAAATGAAATTATGGTGAATGAGAGTCCCGTAAGAAAGTCCTGACATACAGCAATCCAATATTATATTATCATTTTAACTCTAAGCTTCCTCTGTATGTAATCTGGTGCCTTTACAGCACTATGAATTCCTCATGTTTTCATCTGTATTTCAGACAAGTTTTCCACAACTTCCAGATTTTGTGACTCTCAGAAATAACGTAACCAAAATTAATTCTGAAGTCGGAAGATCAGCTAACTGCTGTTTTATCAAAGTGATTCAAAAATGTCTTTCTAGAGTAAAAATTCTGTGTTAACATTTTCATTCACTATACTAAAAAAAAAGAACCTAAACATACATTCATTGACTAAAAACACATAAACATCATTTCTTAATTTTCTTGATATATCCCTCTATTATAGTCATTATATAAATACAAGCCATCTTCAGCTTTTTAATTCCTCCCTTAATCTTGATGATACATTAACATTTTGTTAAAGTAACAGTAAACTCTTTACTTCATAATTCCAACAGCGAAAGCCTTTTTCCTCAGAAATAATTAACTTCACATGATCTTACATGCCTTATGTTAATGTTGTAGAGTAGCAGTCTGGATACAGTTTCCAGGGGTAAACCCTTCTTTTTCTGAATTGATGTAGAGAGTTTTATGAGCCTCAAAACTGATTCACTATTTTATTCCATACTATTTCAGTGTAACTGTGGAAGATCCTGTTAACAAAATGAAAGCACACATTATACCCTGAAGTCTTTAAGACATTTTTTATAATTTTAATAAATATCTTAAGAGCTACCTCTTTAAGTTACCTTAAATCATCCAAAAAGGTTAAAAGCATTGCAGAAGTCTTTATCCAGTAGAATCAATGCACAGAAATTCTCCAGTTCATTCAGACAGATGTCTGGTTTGCCAAAATGTATCAAACTTTAGAGCTAATTAAAGCAATTTTAGTCCTAGTGGTGTGTCCCTAATATCACTTTTCTTAGTGGTTAGGAAAAAAAAAAATCAGTACTTTATTCAAGATGGCTCTATCAGAACCTCAAACCATCTCTCTGCCTTTGTTGTTACAGAGAATCACAAAAGAAAGAAAAGAGCTTTTCTTTGATGAATGTAACAAAGGCTGACTGCTAGTGGAACTAGTTGCTCCTATTAAGCAGGGTTTGTGAGTTGAACCAAGACTTAAAACTATGAATCTTGTATTTTAGAGGAAATTGAGTATTACTGAAATATGAATAGGTCCTGTGTGTTAGTATCACATCCCTGAATAAGAAGCAATGATATCCAACAATATCACTATAAAACTAGGATCAAAGATCTAACACAATCAAGGCACATTTGCCTCCTGTTTTTTGCTTTCTCCTTTACAGATGATATAATCACATTTCCCAAGAAACTAATCTAGGGAAAGCAGCTAGTCCTCTTTCCCTCTGTTCCCCTTCCATCCCACCTCCAGCTTTAAATCATAATGATTGATAAACTCACCTTTATTTTAATGAAAGGGAAGATTTTGTTTATTTTTCTAGAGTATGGTGGATGCCAGAAACAAAATCTCAAATTACTGTAAATATGGAGCCAAGGCAGTTTTTGATGAATTTCTTCGTTCTCAGTAATTCCTAGGTATTACAAAGTGTGAGCCAACATGATGGAAGGTGGCAGGGACTGGCTCTTAGGGTTGGTTGAATCGCTGCAGCAGCAGGGTTACCATCTAAATTTAGACTTGGGCGTCCAACACAGTAATTAATCACTCGAACAAAGTGCCAAGGGCAATGATAGCGACTTTGTCAAAATGTTTAAATCAAAACAGTAATTTTAAGGTATTCTAGTATTTTAAAACTACATCCATACCCCTGAGGGCTGGCAAGTATTGCATAGACTTCCTTGCCAGGAGTAGTAGTTTGTCTGGTTGTATAGCTGTATGTCCACCTGGTTTAACTGCACACACACACACACACAAAACAAAACAAAACAGACTAAAACTTCAGCTACTTTTCTGTTCTACTTCTTCACTGTATCACTAAGGAAATAGGAGAAGCTGAATGATGATTCGAGGATGTTACAGAAATTCTTCAATAACCTAGGGTCAGAGGATAATCACCATTATCCATGGGTGCTAGGCTGAGTTCATCACACAGCACAGCAAGAGTTGGCAAGAAGTAAGCCCATGCAATAAAAAGCTATGTTTGCAAGCAAAAGAGAGCATCATTTCTCGGAGGCTGTTGCAACAGAAGTGTCTCCAAAGGTTAAGGACATATACCAAGAGATCTTGATGGTAAGACCACAGGTTCCAAGACCTACATTCCTTATTGACTCATACACAGCATTATCTGTAATAGATAATGTCAGTTTGGGATTCCACCATTTCTTCCCTGCAGATGAGCCAACTACAGTTACACTAATTTTCATCCTTTCTTTACAGGATTATGGATCTGGAATTAATCTGGATTTTAAACAAGCAAAATTGCACAACTTTGGAATTCCAAGAGGAGCAAACAGAATCTCAAGTTAATTCCAATCCTCAGAAATGGCTTTTAAAAAAACAGTTTCTAAGGCAGTTTTTTTAACATACAAGCATAAGGTTTATTTAAGCATTTAAGTCTTAGAGCATGTTCTCATTTGTTATCCTCAGCTCTATTCTATGTAGAATAGAAGGAAGCACCTATGCTCAAGAGAGATCGCTTTTTGTGTTCAGGCCAGACTTCGTGCGATTCAGCAGAACCCAGCATGACAGCGATGCTAAGGAACTTGGTGAGCCACCTCAGGACTCATGCATTCGCACTGGTGCTCTTCATGGACTTAGGCTCAGATCTAAAAAAAGCAAGCAGTTGGGTAAACAGTTATCTTGCTAACTGTCTTCTGGAAAGAAATGGTAACAAAACTTCATTGTCTTGACTAACAGAAGCCTTCTGGCTCATTTCTAGCTTTGGAGAGCACTTGAATGCCGCCATGATGGAGACAAGAAAAGATACTGCACAGAACAAAGTTTTTAACAACATCAGGTGCTTGGTTGTCATACTGAATTATAGCTTTTGTTAAACACAAAGTAGTTGCTTTAAGGAAGTAAAAGCTCATAACAAGTGGAGGAATGAACAACTACTTAGGACTCCCATACTTAAGCTGATATATACTCATTTTTCTGAGATTTAAGAGCACAAAGAAACTGTTAAAGAAAGCCAGACTTGTCAGACAGTGATGAATGCTGTATTCAGTAAAGGTACAGATGTAGTTTTACAATCGTATAAAATAAGAAAGTTATATAGAGACTTAACTCTTTTTTTTTCTCCTAGACTAAAGCAGGAGCCTCACGAAGTTCAGTATACATCTTATCACCATACCATTGATGATTCCAGAGAAGAGTTTCCTTGTGAGCCCAAGAGTCTGTACTTGTAAAGTTGAAAGGCGAATATCCTATTCCCATTGGACTGCTTTAGTAAACACTGCTAAGGAAACAACAACACAAAAGTAGTAAGCTTTAAGTATGGATTTTCAAGGAAAAAAAAAATAACTGTAAACTGGTAAATTTAGTATGAAAAGTTATTTCCAAAATGAATTAAGAACACTGAATTATGTATTAGTTTTAATTCTGAAAGCCAAATTAATGAGATGGCATACAGATGGACCAAGTAAGGGGCAGTTCTAAATAAAGCACTCTCCCTATAATTAATTACCATTTTGATGTGCTTATGTGTTTGTATTACAGTACAGCTCACTCGATTTTCTCATAGCTGCCACAGGTGAGGCATTTCTACATATGTTTTTATATTGTTTACCTGAAGCAGTGAACAGCAGACTAACCTTTCTATTTGTATGGTTTCTGAGTGAGTGGGGGATCCACCCAAGGAACAAAAGCTACAGAGGCTCCCTCGTAGGGCACAGATGAACTTACTGTCTTCCCCAAGGTCTCAATATGGTACTATTTCCTAAATATGTGATCCATGTAAGGAAGGAGAGCTTTGGACATTGTGTTCTTTATTCTGTTGCTTGTGATTCTCTCTCATGTTTACAGGGCAAAGAGGACAAGAGGAGGAGACAGGCCACAGAGATTGTTTTTAAACTCACAGCAGAGGTGAGTTGTGTTGTTAGTGATAACCATTGCTGCAAAATTAAGCTTGAAGTGCATGAGAAAGGAAAAAATTCCTTTTAAAGTCTCTTCCTGACTATTGTCGCTGTGTCTGTGCTCTCCCAAAGGGTCATGTTTAGAATCAGTTTAACACAGCTAAATTTGTCATCCTGCCTCATTTTGGGCCCAGTCTTGCTCCCCAGACAGAACATGGCAAGGTAAAACCAGGAGCAAGCAATGGAGGCAGCCCCTGGCTCAGAACTTTAAGGACAATCCCCACATGCCAGAAATATTGATCCTCATAACCAAGCACCCAAGACCAAATCAACAGGCAACCAGGGTACAGCCCAGAGAGGGACAACTCCATTTTTACTGTAATCTGCTGTTGCTCAGACAGCATCCCAGCTTGAGCTTCACCACACAGGCATCACATGGTTGTCACAGCTGGGACTCGCTCTGCATTGCCACTGCCGCCGTGGGGGACAGCGTTCCCAACGAGCAAAGCACAGCAGATCGGAACATAATATGGCAGTGGTAGGACGACCTGGAACATCACCCGCCCAGGCCTTCAGCCATCCTCACGCTTACTCTCACTCCAGGCTGGATAGGAACACATCATCCGAGTACTCCTGGCGCAAATGGTGGGAGCTCATTATTGTCATGGCAACGGCTGCATGTCAACGGTGCTATTTATCTCTGATGCTGGGCTCTGCATAGGCTCATCCAGACTGTTACCTCAGCTAAAGTTAGGTCACCATGGCACCAGACAAATGACTTTCGTAGAAAAGTGGCTAAAAGTTGGCGTGTCTGTCAGCTCAACTGTTTTTACACTGGCCATTTGTTTATATTTAGCACGAAAGAAATCGGATTTATCGTGAAAGGAAATTCTGAAAACACTTCCTCTGGCCTCAAATGAAACGTGGTTGGACAAAATAAAGCCCATTTTTGTCCAAATTGTGACTTTTTCCTTTTTTGAAACAAATAAATAAATTGAGATCTAGAAAAGTTAGAAAGGGGTATGGAAAGGTGAAATTAGAGCAAATTTGGGCTTTTTGAGCAAACTGGAAGAAAATATTTCAATTGAAAATGCTGTCAGAAGTCAAATGTGTTTCCAATAAATGTATTTGTTTTGACAAATGAACATTTTCCAAGGGAAGATCTCCAGGGGTTCAGGCTTCTCATAAAGTAGAGTCATCTCAGTGTTTGAAGAGGCCTACTGTCCAAAAACTATAGCTACAGCAGTACCTAGCACTAAACGGGAGAGAATACGGGAAATCAAAGGTGGTAAGGGCAGAAGCAGAAACACCAGGCCAAATAAACCTGCACAGGTTTAAGCAGTCAGTGTCTTGGACTGAGCAACTAGTTTCAACTTGAAGCCCCCAAAATAGAGATTCATGTTAAGTGGACCTTTAGGGCTATGCAAAGTCCTGCTGATTTTTGACCAGAGTCAGTTATGCCTTTTGTACTGGGAGGGTCAGAACCTATAAGCAGGAATGAAGAAGGAGAACAGTACACCAGCTGCAGGATCAGATATATCTGTTTCCAGCAGAATACAGCAAGAAGGGTTATTCCCAAAAGTGCATACAAGTACCACCATATGCTGCACTTTGGTTCCACAGCTGATTTTCAAAAGCTGCGTAGCTGGCAGGGAAAAGGATGGTCCTAATGGTCTTGCTGCCCATTGATACCCACTTCTGCCAGCCTGTGTTGATCGGTCACTTAAAATTGTTGCAATCTTTTGCAGACCATACATCACACTGGTGAGTCAGGCACACTTTTGCTGACAGATACATGGGCCTAGACAGGCTGACTCTAAAATTTAATGTAGAGCACACATTTAACACGAATAGACATATTTTTATGATCTTGAAGAAAAGCTTCCTGCCTTCTGTTCTTAAAACAAATGGGATTGCTCCATATTTCCAGTATATCAGATATTTATTTCATACCAATGGTGCATTACAGTGATGTATGTTTACAATAAAAAATGTTCAAGTGATGTATTTCCTAATTACATTCTCAAAGAATTCACATCCAACAGCAGAGCCTCAGCCACCTCCCAAAAGCAATAACAGGGGTTTTCTCTTCTAGCCTAGGAGGGAAAATAAGCTCAAAAGTCAGAGAAGATTATATTTAAAATTCTTTCTAGAGGGTAAAGTGGCCTCTTAGGTGGCTCTCACATAAATGGAAAGCAGCCCATAGGAATCCTGCCGTTAATTTTGACAGTCTTTGGATCTGTCTCCGTTCTTTCATTAAGCAACTAGGAATAAGTCTTGTCTACTCACATAATTCGAACCATACTGTAGCTATGCAAGCATAATTCACTACAGTCCAAACCTCCTATGGGGACAGAGGCATAAATTCATATTACGTGAAGGGGACATAATCCATAACTGCATCCACAGTATGGTTTAGGCCAGTATAACAATATTGATCTGAAAACCACCTGCCTTCTCGCTCCCCAGCACAGTTATGCACATGGCACAACAGCTGTATGGTGGCAGGGGGGGAGAGGGGAGTGTCCTTTCCCACAGCCCTTCTAATTTGTGACTATCACCCATAAGCATGCACACACAGCTCTTTGGCTTGGCCTCTCTGCTAATCCACAAAGCCAGGACATTAAAAAAAAAGCTATTAAATAAATGAAAAAAAAAAAAAAATTGGAAAGTAGCCAAAATATTTCTTATAGACTTGAATTGCCAATGCTGCCTCTGCCTCCTGGACATGCGTTGCACCCTTCGCAATGGACATCTCAGATGTGTTCTCTAAAAAGCATAGGAAGTACTTGGGTGCACAGCAGAAGGAACCAGCTTTAAAGAGAAGGCTTGGCCAGCCTGAACCAGCTGACTTCTAATCAAAGCTTGATTCCCAGCTGTCATTTCCAGCAGCACTCAAGGTGGTGGGTGATCACCTTCAGCAACCCTTGAGCAGTAGGGCTTGGGTGCCTCATCCCTACCATCCACTCAGTAGATTTCAAAAAAAAAAAAGTCAGTCAAAATCACTACAGATGCTTTGAGGAAGAATTTACAAGACGAAGGTCTCTGTGAAGTAGCAACGTTCATCAGGGTCTGTAGGTCTTTACTGATGAATTTATCCATCTCAGGTATTTTGAGCAGAAACACTATCTGAGCACGATCTGTGATTGTTTTGAGGAGAAGTCATTGCCTACTTCTCTCTCCTCAGCTAAAACTCAAAGTTGTCTTCTCTAAGCTTTAAAGATTGTTTAGAAATAACTACCCAAAAAATGTATACATGCTGTGCATAATCCTATAGAGCTTGCAGCAAAGCAAATTTTAGTCTGGGATGCATGAAGGACGATGAATCAAAACATCTCTCTCTACAAAAAGCTTGTGGCTTTGCAGAAGTGGTCTTTTTCTTCCCTCACTGTTAAAAAGCACTGTGTTGTAAGCCAGTCTCATGCTAAGAAGCACAGAAAAGAAACCACACTGATCTTTCATATGGTCAGTTGTGAGCACAAAGCTATTTCAACCAAAAATCCAAATACCTTTGAAATGGAAGTTATTGCTGCCCATCTTCAGAAATTTGATTATGGCCTCATACTAGATTTTATCATCAAGAACTTCTTAGCATTTCTAAATCATTCGCAGGAGGAAAAACAAGCAAACAAACAAAAACCTACCAACACACAGCATCTCAGCATCTCCGGATTCTGACAAGAGCATATTCTGCATAAAATTATAGTTGAACCTCTGCTTTCAAAGCAGACCTCTGGCTGCTTCCTGACAATAAGCAGGTGCAGCTGCAAGTCATTCTGGTACCAGAAACAGATAAAAATCTCACATACTAATAGGGTATCTAAAGAGCATAGATATAACAGCGGCCAAAACCAAGTAGCATTTTTCACCCGGACCCAGTAAGGCTGGCCTTTTTCAAGTCCTGTGGCGCCCCAGCTACACTGTGATCCACCCCACTCTAGGTCATCTTAGCAGAGTGGGTGCATCTCCACGAGCAGAACCCAGTCTCTCTTTGTGCTCTGGACAAAGAGGTGACTGTTGTCCTGTAAGAAGAATACTAAATATTTCATACTGGTAAAAATCAACTTCTGCCATAAAAATGATCCAGATGCTATTAAATTTCCAGTTATTTCCCATGAAGTAATCTGTGCCATCTAAAATGCAAATAGATATTCAACAGATGTGAACAACCTTATATAACATACTATGCTGGAAGAAGTGTATTTCCCCAATGGTTAGGCATGCCAGAAGCCAATTTCTTTATCCATACCATCTCTATGAGTCCTGTTTTGTAAGCTTCCTCACAAGGAGTCCATGGGCATGTTAAGAGTTACACAAATCACACGACCTGATGTAATCTTGGCCTCCCATCTCCTTGCATTCATCCTTTTGAATAGCTGGCTATGTTTTTTTATTGCACCTAATACTGAAAGGTGCCAGAAACCTTAGAAAGCCACATTAAGGGAGAAATGTAGCCTGCTTATTTCTAAATGCAGTATGCTTATTTCTATATGCTGACCTTACATACTAAAAGCACTGTCCTTCATGGGCATGTGTGATACTGTATTTGTATGCTCTCAGAATTAGTTTATTTTCTATACAAATTTTGTTTGTTTTTAAGGTAAAATGTTGTGCTTTTGTGGTATCATTATCCTTCTAGTCCACGGAGAGCAAAACCCAGGCTTTCTCAGTAAACGTCAATTCTTAATTTATCTTTTCAGCCCTTCAAAAATAAGGAAGCTCCATGCAATTTAAGTGCAATTCAATGAAGAAAACCCAAAGTGACCACAGTTGAGCTTTAAGACTAATGCTGAAATAATTGGAGTGCTACAATTTTTGAAAGTATTTCTGTCTTTCTGAAGACAAACATAGTTTGGAGCAGCAGGGACATGCATTTTTAAAATAGTGTTATGTACAGCAGATAGAGAAGAAAAGCTTCTTCGGAGCATCTCTTGTCTTATGCATCGCTGTTTAATACAGAGTGTGTTTACTCCAGCATCAGCCAAGTGGTTTTAATCATCCCAGTAGGACACCATCTTATGCCTAACAGAAAAGCAGCAGTTGGAAAAGAAAAAGAGAAAAAAAGAAAAAGAAAAAAAAAAGAAAAAAAAATAGCTCTGGGCTGCCGAAGACACCGAAGTCCATCTGTTCACCCATTGCCGATCACTGTCTTGCAGAAACCGGAGTCTTTACACTTAGCAGGGTGTTGCCCTTCCCAGCATTTCAGGAGAATCTTCTCCCTTGCTTAAGCCTGTGTATGAGTACAAAATGACCTCAGACTGCTCTTGCTCTAACCACGTAAATCCTCCTTCTTTGCCTACAGGTGGGAATTGTTAATCCTGAAATGGCAAAGATCACTGTGTGTCCTCTTTTGAGGGCCAGAAGGGGTCAAGCCAGAGCAAAGGAGTGACGCTGGTGTAGTAGTGATCCCCAACACCAACTAGAGTACTGTTTAAGCTTCTTCAGCTTGTGACAGAGACCTGGTTGGCAATGGAAAGGGAACACCCTTTAGGAGGTCCCTAATGTTCCTTATGTTCCTCCAATCTATTATTTTAAGTTGATTTATTCATTACTCCAACGTTGCTCATTGAAGGTGAAATGACTTCCCGTCCTGGCAAGCATTAGCTGGCTGGCATATCGACACAACCTTCAGAGTAAATTTCTTCACCCTGTGCTTGCAGTAATCTTGTCTCTATTGAAACATCTGAGGCCCAAATTTGGGCTTGAACATGTGCAGCAAGAGACAAAATCTGGCTCCCCAAGTGTGAAATAGCTCAGTTGTCCACTGACTCAACATCAAAAAAGGATCAGCCTGTTGGAAAGGATTAGTTTTCAAAACTGAAAGTAGTAAGGGGTGAAGGGGGGTGGGAAGGCAGAAAGCATTTCATCTTTCATGCAGCCAAGTATCCATTCACAGTTTCCTGTTGAAAACGCTGACAAACAAGATACAAGTATTTGTCAAAATTAACCAGAAAGCATTCTTTTGCTCTCTTAAATTTATCCCTCCTTTTAAACTTTCCTTACAATTTTATTACAATTATTATAACCTAAAAAACATTTGTGATGCACTTACAAGGGTAAGTAATTAAGGAATTATCACTCACAGGAAATAATCACGAAAAAATGTATTATAATAATACAATACTCCCCCTTCTCTTGTATAATTTGAATTCAGGGACCTCACACAAAAAAAGAGTGTAGAACTTTTGCCAACTTGGGCCATGGCACTAGAAGTTTTCACGCTTTCATTCCACAGAATTCCAGAAATTTTCATTCCAGGTATAAAAGGAGAACATCCAGTTTCCCAGTCGCTTTAAAGAAACCCGAGCACATTGCTCAGGCCATGAGACTCTGATGTCCGGTGGAAGCCGAGCTGGAGGTGGTTGTGGAGGACACCCAGGCTGCCCAGGTGACCCAGGCTGACTGCACCTGGCTGCAGCTCTCAGCAAGCAGCAGCCCCAGCCGGGAGCACTGCACAGTGCTCTGTGCAGGAGGCACTTTCCTGGGATCCATTCAACAAAACTCCCACAGGCGCCACAGGCATGTTCTCTTAAGTGCAAGGTCATTTTGCAAAAGTGTACATATGAAAATACACTGCATTTAGAAAGAGTAAAGCAGTAGAGATCATACTCAACAGGCACCACATACACTGCCCATTCAAATGCTGGAAGAGACCCCGGTGACACCCATGGCATAAGAACCTGTTTTATAATACCATATCAAATCCACTATTGTCCCTTCTTCCCTTTTCTTTCAAACCTCCTGCCACATGTTTTCCCTACCCACCATAAATACCAAAAGCAAAGCTGAGGTATTTCACTAAGCAGAGATGAAGGACCTGTAGCTTTAGTGCTGATTTCTGGTTACATGAAAGCAAAAGATGCCAAAGCTTTCAAGTATCTTGGCAGAAAATTACCTCTGTGTAACCAAGAATGCGGGCTCTGTGGTGAGTTTAATCCCTGGAATAATGTTGCAGATTTCAGTGTAATATTGCTCAGGCTGAGTTTGGCTATATTTTTTTTGATATCTCTACTCACTGTGCTCTTACGCTTTCTCTAAAAAATGGGCAAAAGTAGTGAGAAAAATAAGCATCTAGCTGAAAAAAAAAAAAAAAAAAAAGGTGACAACTTTCACTGTATAAAATCTGAAATCTGGGAAAGAAATTAGTTCCAGTAGCTGCCCACCAAATAGTTTCGTAGCCCCAACTAGAAAGTATACATCTGCTGTCTCAGCAAGGCTTCAAGTAAAAGCATTATTATTCTTACTTTTTTTTTTTTTTAATGCTATTAATTGAGTCTTTGACTGCTAAGGCTGTACTAACCTGTTTTTATTTACTGTCAGTCTTCTGTGCACAGAGAAATAATGTTAGCAAAAAGATGGAGAGGAGGGAGGAATTGGAGCTGCATGAACGGGACATCTGAGTTGGAGTTATAAGAGGAGGTTTTTTTTTTTTTTTTTTTTTAAGAGATATTATTTCTTTTCTCCCTTTCTCCAAACACAGGCTTGGCATCCAAAAACAAAAGTCTAGCTTAAAGTAGAGAGAAAAATGGCTTATTATTCCCATATGTTTTGGTACCTTTAAAAATAAAAGGATGGTAATGCTTATATAGAATTAAGCTTCAAACAGCTGGTATTGTGTTTGTTACTATAATCATCTGTCTAATTATACTGGAATGTGACAAAAAAAGAAAAAAAAAAAAGGGGGTTGTTTTGACAGCTCAGCATTCACAGTTCCCACTAGGCCACCAATTAGGACCTAGAAAAAGGAAGTAACTTGTAAAAACTAATGATTGCTCAGCAATGGAATATAGAACTATTTTTGTCATTAATTACTTTTTTTCCTGTAAGAAATCTGTCCCCACTTCAGCTAAGGCAATTTTCTTTTGGTCACATTCATGATATATAAAGAAAATAAAATACCTATTTGTCAGTCAGCACAACCACTGTTTTTTTTTTTTTTTTTTTTTTTTTTTTTTTCCCCCCCCCTCCAATTTTACTGTTTGGTTTCTAAACACATGCAAAACCTTTTATAAATCCTGGCATAAATTCCTGGTGATATATAAAGATGTTCTCATTTGCAGAAGCTCAGGATCACTCTTGAGGGTTTAAGTCCGTAGTTCTATGTGTATTTACATAAAAGGATCTGATTAATTCCCACAGTATTCAGAAAACGGGTTTTCAGTGTGCTGATCTAAGTTCTATCCACTATTGATAGATTTCTTCATTCTTAGTTTCAGAGACATGTCCCCTATTTAACAAAAAGATTAGACAAAACACTGAGCACCATCAGTGTTATTTAAAGCAAGATACATCTGAAAAAACCTTACAGGACGCAGGATGAGACCTAGAACATGATCCCCTGAGGAAGTCAGTACAACCAGTTGAAGACTACATCCAGCTGCACAGAAGTCAATGGTGATTTTTTCTCTGGCTTCAGTGCAGTTGGAATTGGCCTATTTCATAAAGAGAAATTAGAGGGTTTTTTTGTCTCTGCCGTGTTTCTTTCACTACTGCACTGCATCTTCCAGATCTTGTCCTTTCCACTACCCTTTTTTCACATTTAAATTAGAAGTACATTTCCATTGTACAAACACAATGGAACATGAATTGAAAAGCTCTATTTACTTCTGTTTAAATGAGATCCGAAATGCTTTCAGATCTCCATTCTGGTGCTCAAGTGCGAGTTTGTTCCACAGAATTTGCTAATGCAATCTTCTGTTTTGAAATTGCACAGGCAAGGTTTCCAAGAAAGCCCAGTTGGCACAGGCAATTTTAACTCTCTGTATTGAGCTGGTCAAGAAGATCTGCTCAACAGCAGCTGCACGATCAGTCAGAGGAAGGGTAGTGCATAGTGTTATGAGTCATTTCTAAGCAAGATGGCTCAAGCAAGAATCATTTAACCACTATTTATACACAGCATTGAAGATTTTTTTTTGTTTTTAACTCCATATTCAAAGGATTCATTTTAATTTAGCATTTGTAAACATCAGTGCTACCAGAGGTAGTTTTGGGGGTTAACTTCCCTCCCTCCTCCCATCTTGTTTAGTTCTACCCTAGTTAAGAACAGAGATCCTGATTCAACCAAGGGCTAGCGACTATTTATAACTACATACATTACCTCTATGTTTCCCTTAAGCTTAGCTGGGCTGATCAGAGATCAATGGAAAAATAAGGATATGTGTGGTATATCTTGTGCTCAAGTACCTTTAAAATAAGCCTCATGGGAGTAAATACATTGATCTTTTGATATGATTTATCTATTTATATTTTCTACCCACTGATGCTCTAGTGTTCTCATTTTTCATGGAATTTCCTTCTCCATACTGTCATGATAACAAGAAAACATCTTTCAATATCTTGCAATGAAGATTTATAATAATGTCTTATTAAAGTCTAAAAAAGGTATTGCTGGTACTTATAATAGCTTTTTTTTAAGCTTTAGATACAAACCTTGCCTAAGAAATTAATCTCCGGGAAGATGAATGAAATATCAAGGACAAGATACAAAAGGTGTGTTTTTCTCTCCTCATACGTATATGTAGCACCATATACTCCACTGCACCTCCTGAAAATGGACTAGTGAAACAGAGATCTTGTGCAGCTGGTTAAATCATGTTTTTGTTTGCCCTCTCCCCATCCTGTTTTTTAAGTCATACTGTGAAACTGCACAAAAAAAAAAGCAGCATCCAGAATGATTCTGATCAGCTCTCTTTTGAAAGGTCACAGAACTGTTAAAGGAAGGGGGTCTAAGGATCTTTCCTCTTATACATTATAAGAGTTTTATACATTAAAAACAAAACAAAACAAAAAACAGTGATGAACAGTGTTGTTCACATAGATGACATTTTAGGGAGGGTTTGTAGTCGATGAAAACATGACCAGAGATATATCAAAAAGATTTGTCATCTCAGTGAGTGCTAGTGTGGAGAGACGGTATCTGTGATCCACAGACCCTAAGTAAGCCGGTACATACGGCAACGTCAGGCCAGTCCTCTACTGGAAAGTTTAACCAACCTCAGAGCTGGGAGGTGTTTTCTGAGAAAGCTGTGGAAAAAACTCATTACATGTAGGGAACGCCCTTCCTGACATTGCAGATCTAGCTTAGAGAAGTTCTCCTGTATGGTAGGCTTTTCTGGCATATCAGAGTGTCTGCCATAGCACAGATGTGTTCTGCAGGGGTAAAATGAAGGTGTAAAAAAAAAATCCCCTCCACGGCAATCATGCATTCCCCAACCCCCCAAAGCAGACAATACTGCAAACGGAGATGCAGGTAAAGCCCACAGCTTTCTTGCATGTCTATGTTCATAGTTAGTTAACTATTACCCATTCTGCTTCCTGCACAAAAGCTGCCCTTTCTCCCCTTGTTCCCCAGCTTGACTACTTTAGATGAGATCAGCTGCTCATATCTAGCTGCTCATATCTAGACCACAAACAGCTGGAGGAATTTACCCTCGGTGAGTGAGACTTTGTTTGTCCAAATGGGGAAAATAAACTCAATTTTAACTTCTCCATTAAGGAGAGAAAAGCAGTCTGCTGTAAGAGGGTACCACACAAATCCAGTACATAAACAGGTGTCTCTAAAGCAGTTTATAAATATGAAAACCTGTACATGGTATCTACAAATAGTTTTACAATTTAGATTTCTATAACTCTTAAAAAAAATGAAGCAAAATCTCTAGAGATAGAGTTTGTCTAACTATGTAAAGACATTTGCTTTCAGCATAGGTCATACAGTTACTTTTCATGTTAGTGGTTCAGGGTCACTACAAACGCTACTGCTTCTAGTAGTAATTACAGAGCTACCAGTAATGGATCTCCAATTAACGCCAATTTAACATTTGTAGGCTAATTATTCTTTTGTTTAATTGATATTAACTCAAACTAATGAGGACATTTCACATTTAAATTACAGGAATTTCAAGCATAATCTGTTTTAGAAGAAATTAATTAGCTTGCAATTACACAGCCTTATTAATAATTGCCTTCAGGTAACAATCAAACTGCTTTCTAGGCCCTGTGTACTGGTTATAGCCATAACCATCTATGCAAACACTGTCAAAGGTAAATTCTGGATATTTCCATCTCAGGATTTCAATTTGCTTGTTTGGTTTAAATCTCCTGTCTTCACAATAGATGTCATCCTTTGCTATCTTTCACATAAAAGCCTTTTGCAACAAGATCTTTATTTAACAGAGGCACCATAACATATTATTCCACAGTAAAAGGCTTGTCTGTATTCACCTGTCTCCTGACAGCAGGGGGACCTCCCTATTCTCTGCATTCTTCTCTGATTCTGTTATATGAAAGAAGGCAATTTTTCTAACATAAAGAACTGCATTTATACGCAGGAATTGACACAGAATGGGCTTTTGGTTATATCCAAAAACCTTAAGGTAGAGCTACATTGTAAGAGTTAATGGATTACACTGATCTATTAATGTATTTAGATTTTCTTCTGTTTGCATGAGCTTTCTATTAATAGCTTTCTATTAGTATTAATTCTATTTATAACCAAAAAAACTAATACACGCCATCCACAGACAGTAGCTATTTCTCCTCATCATAAACTTGAAAGTCTTAAATTATGCACACTTTTTAATGAATTGGTAGACAGAATGTACAAGTTTCTCTAAATTAGAGATAAATGGTTCAGGAAAGCAGGAAAAAAAAAGGGAAAAAAAAAAAAAAGGAAAAGGAAAAGAGGAATTGTAATCTTACAGAAGCTGATAGCAGAACAGCTAGCTTTAGCTAGGCTGTGATTTTTCCTCCAGGTTTCAGACAGCAGGAGACTTTCGTCAGATCCCTCCTCAAAGACATCCTAGTGTGCAGCCAGTACAATAAACCAGAGCACCCATTAAAGAGTGCACCCATTCAAATACAAACTTCTTTAACAATTTGCCAGAGAAAAAGAATAAAGGAAACCCAGATATAAGACTGCTAATTTCCTTAGTGAGAAAGCTAAATGCATAAGTAATAACCATACCTCGAAGCAGAC
The DNA here is from genome assembly GCA_013398735.1 of Nothocercus julius. Classification (NCBI taxonomy): domain Eukaryota; kingdom Metazoa; phylum Chordata; class Aves; order Tinamiformes; family Tinamidae; genus Nothocercus; species Nothocercus julius. Next base: position 1,705,270 of record VZSV01000027.1, on the reverse strand, counting down.
AAAATATGCTGATATTTAGTAATAATACACTCTACCTCTAGACTTCCTCCAGCACAGGAATTTCAGTCACCTCCTGCAAATTTGATTAAATGAACAGTTGTAAACTATTTAGTGAGGAAGCAAATAACTTCCTTGACGTTAGGAACCAAAATTTTAAGATTCAGACAGATCAGTTAAATTCATTTAACTGACTCTAGGATTCTAGGCCAGCCCCTAGAAAACTACACATAATTACATAACTACCTACAACCACCCTACGTAACTATACAGAGTTATATCACAGGGAAAAAAAAAAACCTACCCAAGTTTTCATCTTCATCAGTGATGGGCAGATGAACTGCAGCAAAGGCACACCACTTACCATTTCTTTCAGCTTGATCAGTAGTGTATCCAAGTCAGGCCCTTGGCCCTGATCTTTAACTGGTTAGTTAAGCTACTTGGCTTTATCAACAGATTGGAAAACATTTATCACAAAGCATAAAGGTATAAATCTCATTACTATCCTGAAAGTAGAGAGTCTTTTAACAGGGGGAAAAAAACAACAACAACAACAACAACAACAACAACAACAACAACAACAACAACAACAACAACAACAACAACAACAACAACAACAACAACAACAACAACAACAAGCCTATATCCCTTTATATCCTAAAAGACCATATGCAGCAGCTTACTGAGAATGTGCAACACCTGTTATATGATCCAGTTATATGTGCACAAAACAGCCAGTATCAATAATGATACTACTTTTGTGTTACTGCTTGGTGTTAAGACACGTTTTTTTTAATAGGATAGAAGGAATAAAGTAGAAGAACTGTTTCGCTAAAAATTTGCAGAACTGGCTTATCAAGTCTGCTGATAGTGTCAAAAACATCATCTGAAGCTGTTTTCTTGTTCTCATTTGAACTTTGTGAAGGGTAGGGTAGCACGATGGAGGTGCATATTTCTTAGGAGCAGAGCTGCAACCAGCCTCTGGAGCTGGTTGTTGAAGAAGCCATGTGTATCTGTTTTTCCCAAGGGGCAGAGGTTAAGAGCTATTTTTGGCAGCTGCAAGTCATATTTATATCCAGCAGTGCTTTCTTCACTAATTGCTTTTGGATGGCCTCAGATTTTTCTCTCCTTAAACTGTTACCTTAGATTATTTCCCAGCTTTGTAAGTTAGCATCTCTTGCACTACATTACTAGCTGTTCCTTTCTTAGTTTTATTTCAGGCTCTCCTGTTATTTGAGCCTGTTACACCCCTTCTCTTGGGGAGGGGCAGGGACTGCTATAGATCCACCTGCCTGGAGATCTCAGTGAGTGAGGGACAGATTTGGACCTGTCTTATGGGAAGCAATTTGTGAAACCTAGAGAAAACCACTGGAAATTGGATGGCTCCAAGGGAACAGGATAACCTTAGCCCCTGGACAACATTTTATATACTCTCTCTTTTCTTTTTACAGAGATAGCCATGGGTACTGAAGGAGTAAATGTGTAAGTGAGTATTTGCTTTTTACAGCACTTCAAAGGAAGCAATGCAGAAATCAGAACTCCTACAGAAGCACAGCTGCCCGGGAGCAGAGACAGAGCGGTTTGGTCAGACTCCTTTGCCTCACTCTGATATTGCTCGCTGTGGGAGACGATGAAGATTTGACACACAGTAACAGAAATGCTTTTGCTGAGGAGTTTGGTTGTTGGCTTGCTGAGCCTGGAAGGATTTGGCAACTAGTGCCATAAGGCTGCTGGGCCTCTTTTTCCATCCTTCAGCCACTTCTGTAACTCCTTTACATCAGTGTTAAGTGGGTGCAAATGGGCATAATCAATTTTTACTGGTAACATTTCCCACCCACTTTGTGCAGGTGTAAATAACTATACCAAGTTCAAGGAAATTGGGAGTATGTTACATCCTTCTATTAAGGCTGTAAATAGTACATGGCAAGAACTATATATTCAGCACAAAGGTGGTAGAAAATATTCCCTATGTGATTTTGTACACCTTCAAACATTCTTTCTACAGGAGCCTGATGATTAAGCAGGAGAAAGTCAGTTTTGGTTATCGTAGAGCTAAATCATTTTTACCCTTTCTAACAGGAGTATATTTGCTGGATTAATGAGAGCAAAATGACCAGGATTTGGCCTCCAGTCTGTGTGATCTACCTTGTCTGCACTCCTGGTAATGATGGCACCAGTATCTTTCAGGATTCCTGCATTTTCTTGTTGAGTGCAAATTCTGCTCCCCCAGAAAGGGGGGGGGAAAAAAGAATGCAGACTTCTCCAGTGCTTTCTCCAGACTAACCAAATGACTACAGCATGTGAAATCGTGTAGCAGCACGATTCCCTGTTACCTTCATCCAAGGTGAGTGTGAAGCTGGATCTTATGAACTACATCATGAATCCTTTTCAAAATTACTCTCAGTGTGAGCTATTGTACAAAACTTTCAATAATGGCATACTAAAAATGGTGCAACTCAAACCTGGTGCATTGCAAGGGTTCAGATGACTTAATTGTGGATAACAGTTCATAGTTCCTGAATGTCTTACTGCCCTATGTATAGCTTAGCTCTTCAGTTTATACAGGCAAATTATTTCAGGTAAAAACAAACAAACAAATATGAATAAATGCTAACATGGCAATGTCAGCCCCGGGAGATGGAAATGATACATGGTTGTCATTCTAAAACAGAAAAAAATACACCTCCTAATGATCTAATGGGATAACACTCAAAACCCATGATGAGAAGGACAAAAAATGTATTGCTCAATGTTGTTGATGCTAATACTGAAGTAGTTAAAAACCAAAAACACAGGAAAATTCTGAAGGAAAATGAGAAGAAAAATGATACCAAGATTGCCTTGTGGTTTTAAACTCCTCATTGCTAACAAACAATCACAGTTATACATGAAAGACACCTACAAATCAGTAAGAAGACTGGAGATTTAATCCAGCTTGGAAACTCATCTATGTTTCCTGAAGATGTCTTGCTTGCTGCAATCCAAGGTAAGTTACTCTTATGAACACTGACAACAGAAACACTAGAAGAGGCATATATAAGCTTCAAGTGGTGGATCCATATTTTTCCTCCAGAAATTCTATTTTGAAAGGAAGTAGTGCTAGTGTGATTGATGAACCACTGCTTTTCAAACCCCAAGTGGTGAAGTAATCATCTAGTCCACACGGGGAGGGTTTGAGTCATAGCTTCTGGTGTCCCTCCTAGAAAGCTCAACTTCAAATGCTTTTTCATTGGCTGCAGTTACTAATGATGATTCAGAAATTAAACTGGATTATAAAAGCAATATATAATGACAGGTACTGGAATCAATGGTTGCAGCCTCTGCCATATGATATGTCAGTCACAAACCTGTGGTCAATGCCATATATCGTGACTGTCACTTAGAAAGACACCCTCCTCCCCAAAACCAACAAGGTTTCACCAAGGACGAGCAAAAGCAGTACATAATTTAGTGGATTATTCTCTCTGGAAAGCCCTTGAGTATGGCTAAGTAATGATTTTGTTTACCTCATTTAGCCCCAAGTTCTCCAAGTAAGAGCTGGCCATGAGAAGTTCGTATGTTTCTCTGATATCGATCAGGGACAATGTGTCCTGTCTTTGTTTTTAGCCATCAGGCTTCTGTCAAACACACCCTGACAGCTGCAGAATTTTTGGTGGAAACAATAATTCCACTTTTCCCTTCCATCTGTCTGCAGATGGTTTAAATCTGACCCATCAAAAGGAGAAAAAAAAAAAAAAAGGGGGGGGTGAGGAGGAGGGAGATAATATTCCAGCTGAGATGAAATTATAGTGATTGTTGATTTCATATAAAGAAAATAACAGGTTTGAGATTTGCAAAAGAGTCCTGGCAATGATGGATTAAATTGCACATGGGAAAACTGGAGGTTTTGACACTAGTTGATCTGAGCTCTCTGTATTTCCTCTCAGACTTCTTCAAAGTAGTAAACAGTCACATGAAGAGTAGGCAGAAATGTCTGCCACAGATGACAGCTACTTTTTCCATTTACTAAGAAGTAGCTTTTCAAAGAATCGGTAAAATACACCCTGAAATATTAGGCTGGAATAACTTCCGAAAGGGGAGATTTGCAGCTTAAGGATCTTTTCCTCCTATTAGTGTCAGTGGTCCTCTAAGCTTCTCTATATTTCAGAACCAAATAACAACCTCGACACCACCGCCTACTTGCTAGCAACCCTTCCCGTTACAAATGCTGTAACACGTGTGAGTTGCTGTGAGTTAAGAGTTTGCTTGTGAAGAATCATAGCTCTCGCAGCTTTATCACAAGGCAATCGGTTTTGGAACTTGTTGCCCATATGTTTGATGAGACCAGCACACACTGCGAAGTATCATAAACACAAAACCACCAAAAGGAACTGCTTTCTGCCTAATGATGTGGGAGAGAAGAAAGAAATGCTGTATCTTCTGCTGCAGCTGTCTCTTCAGGACAACCCTCAGACACTGCGGTGGGGAGAAGAAAGAAGTTCAGCGTCCTGGATTTGCTTGTGTCTCTGCTTCTGTCTCTGTTTGGGTCATACGTGTCTGAGGCCCTCTGCCTGAGTTGTGTTCTGGCCTTTTTCACAATTACTAATTTCATGCAAAAAACAACTATTTCTCCATCACAGAAAACATTGGAAAACTAACCAGCAACACATTAGCCACAAATTGGCAAAGTTTTCAAGGCATGGCTTTAGCAAGAGCCTCAAAGCCTTTACTGCACCATCCAGGCTGGCAGCTGTTTCCAGTCACTATAGGGGAAAACTGGTGGTCGAATATCTGCAATAAGTTGAAGCTGCAATTTGGGACAATAGCTGATTAAGCAAGTGCTAAGGAATCTGTCACTTTTTAGAACAGGGCAACAAAGACATTGTAATATGCTATAGGCTGCCTGAGTGCCTGTCCCCAGGGTGTTGCTTTTTTGCATTACGACAGAGGTAAAGATGGGAGGTTCCTCACCGTACTATACTTCATACTAGATTAAGGCAACTGACCATTTCTGATGAGAGCAACCTACTATGGCAGGATTACAAATAAACATCTAAATTGCTTAGGAAAGTCCAAGGAAGTAACAGTCAGGTAATAAACTCCATACTGACAATATTTGCAAGATGCTTAAAACCACTTCCAGAAAGATTAAGTCCATTCTTAGCAAACAGATCATTAAACTTAATAATCACTGCTCATTGCATTTTGTCCTAGGAAGTAAAATTCCCTCAAGCCCCACACATGATGATTGAGACTTTGGGGGGTTTATACATAACATAAAAGCTTGAAGAGCAATACTGTACATGCTGCATGACAGGCAACTGAGCTTTGGAAGTAGGAAAATCCCTTCATGCCTATTCACAGCATAGTGTCACCGAGGGCAAGATGGAGAAGACTGTGACTGAGCAGCACCATGCTTAGGCTCTTTGCAGTCACATCGCCAGGGCAGTGAAACGCATTGGGAGCAAAGAGGATGAGAAACAGCAAGTGTAGGATGTACTAAGCTGCTTCCACTGTCGGAGTAAATTTTTTTTTTTTTTTTTCCTGAGAGATCTAGAAAATCTCCCAAGATCCTGTTGAATTATGCTCCTCTTCCACTTGGTCCTTTACTCAGGGCTGTTCCTCATTCTATTTGCTGTGACTGGAGCCACTAAACAGATGGAGCTTCTACTGGTGTTGCGCTTTCTGACATTCACACATGCGAGAGCCGTGTCTTCTGAGCAAGTCAAACTCACTGTGCACACAGGCGCTAACCACAATGCAGGGTTGGTCTGCCATGGCCCTGGATATCCAAGTTGCCTGCAGATGGGAAGAGTGCCCTTAAAGAAGTGGAAGTGGAAAACAAGACTAAGGGTGGAAAATAAATGAATGAATAAATATATAAATAAATATTAATATTTTTTTAAAAAAATCAGGTGGCTAGGTTGCATAAAATACCCAGCAGAACTGATGCAATCAGGAGGCAGTGCAGACTTGGTGTGCATAGAGGATGAACTACTCTGTCTGACAGGATGTTTAAAGGAAACGCACTCCTTAAAAAAGAGAAAAGAAAAAAAGGAACAGTTTAGTAATGCTGTGCTTGTTCTGAGACACTTTCTTTTCTTCTTACTCTGCTTCTCCCAAAGTCTTCAGTGGGATCGCTTGCGTACATAGGCTTCAGTCCTCTGGCTAGATAAAGGACCTCAGGCCGAAAAACTGTTACCCTTTCCAAATCAACAAGCTCAGTTCAGGATATTAAGGCTCATCCATTGATGACTCACACTTTTGTCTGGCTAGTTAGGAAGAAGTGGAAGATGACTACGAAAGCTGTATGCTATGTGTTGTGTCTTGCAGTCCTGTTCTTGAAAACCCGAGTTCAATCAGTCCTACAAAACCCACATCTAATGAAAAGCAATTGCTGTGTGCTGCCTTCAGGGCACCCAAGTGCTCTGTGGAAAGCAAGTTTTGCTAAAAAGCAAGAGATTCTTCACCAAGTTGAGAGAGTCTTTAGAGTATCGCACAGGCCTGTCCAGCTGCCTCCTTCTTTGCCCACTGGGAATCACAGCTAAGTGATTCTCCTGGAACAGACACAAATGCTTAAAAAAAAAAAAAAAAAAAAAAAAAAAAAAAAGGAGAGACAGAGAGGTGGAAAAAACATTACACAAAGCTGTTCACGTGAGCAGAGAGTACACCCCACAGCTGCTAGCTTTGTTTTGCATACTTTACATATTTACATACACAAAATATTTCCAAACATCCCAGTGTTTATTTAGAACTCCATCAATAACGTCTGGCACAACAGATTCAGTGAAAATATATTCACTGGGCGACACGTCCTTGTACTGGTTTTAAACTGGATCAGGGGTCCAAGCCTCCTTCTGCTGAAGTCAGCAACAACCTCTCACCCCACTACACCCAAATTTCCAAAGGAGGATGATCTAACTCTATAGTCTTGAACTGGTCACCTGACAGGAAAAGCCTTCAGCCACCCAGTCTGAAGATGAATCAGACAATGCTCCTAAACCAAGGGCAGTCAGTATGTTGGAGAAAGGGATACTTTTGTTCGCACGTCACACATGCCAATTGCCTGCAGGTGGGTGGTGGGGGTGGCATGTAATAGGAATAAAGCTATCACAGGAAAAGCTGAATAACCTTCCTCAGAGGATGCAGAGAAGTTAAAGATACTGCTTGAGACCAGAAATCGGGGGTTACCTTATTCCAGTGGCATATGTTGCAGCTTAAAAAAAAAGTCCAGTGTCACTCATATATCCACGTCATGAAAGTGATTTCAAGTGTTATTACTGCCAATTCAGAAACACTCAGGTAAGCACCTGAGGAAGAATTAGGTCTTGGACAGTTCTGCTTGCCATCTCCATTCAGCATTGTTTCTGTTGTGCGGAAGACAGTCAAAGCAGGGTAAAATAACCCTCACCAAGATGTGGAAGATACACTGCTGACCCAAAAGTTATTTTCTGATTGGGCCCTATAGAAGTCCCCGCATTGACTTTACATATACACCAAAAAAATAAGTTCATACCCTCTAAAATTCAGTGCTTGAGAAGCTAGGGAATTTCCCACTGAGAAACTGGGTTCCTCAAAAATGAATTTTCTCTTATCCTCCTCCACCAGAAAGGAATAGAGTGTTATTCTTAAAAGGGAACAGATTTTGGCCAGATATAGGAATCTTTGTTGCTATATTTGGCTTCCAATGTAGGGCTCTCCGCTTGCTGGTGGGAGGAGGAAATTAGAGCTGGTGTTATTCATAACTAAATGGGCATGAAAAACAAACCACCTCCCTTTGAACTTCGGTGCTACTATGGGCATACACGTAACAAATCATTTTCAAAGCCTGTGATACCTCTATACTTGCAATGGCCAACATCAAAACTTTATTACCCACTCATTTTCCCATAGTGATAAACCAGTGCAGATGTCCAGTTATTGTCAAGGCAAAGATGTTGATGCAGTGTCTGGCCTTTTTTTTTCCCCTAAAAATAATGTTTCTCAATTGTCTTAGAAGAAAGCAAAAGTGATGTTCTGAAAGAGAGACAATTACTGGAAGGCAGCAGTATCCCAATCCCCCTCCCCCAGCTTCTCCCAACAGCCCCAAAAAAGAAATCAGCTAAATTAATTGGCATCCCAGCAGAATGCACAGCTCAGCTGTGAGGAATTCTCACCAGATGTCTCGGTCTCCACCCAGTTTGTAACGTCACGAAGGCAACATAACCCCTTGGAGTCTGAGGTCTTGCAAGGACGACTGGCCAGATCTCAGCTGAGCTGTGTGCGACTCAAGTGCACTGCTGATCGTGCCTCTGGTCAGCAGGGCCCCACCAGCCCCAGCGCAGGGGCACAGCCACCTGGCCCCCTGCCACTCTTGCGACCAGCATGGTGCATGCCAGCCCTGCTCCTCACATTTTCCTCGTCTTTCTTCACGTGCCAGGCAAGCTGACAAGGCAGGTCAGGGCTGAGGTCATCTGGATTGCTCTTGGCACGGGGAGATGCACTTCCCTCAGGCGCCAGACTGGGACCCAGTTTTCAACTGATAAAACCCTGAACTAGATTTATCTGAATATGAGAAATGAGGTTCTCAATGGATGTAGGGATAAACCCAAGAACACCTGGAAACCAAAACATGGGGCAAGGCAATTAGAACTCTACTCTGGTGAGAGCAGTAGAAGTTACAAGGAGGTTTAGAAAAAGCAGTTCAGCTAATTCACATCTTAAGGTACTGCTATGTCTTAAAATACATTTGCTTCACTCTGGAGACTTTTGACAGTCTTAACAGGGCTCCCAAGTCTTGTCTCATAGACTAAATCACAGTGTAGCAGGGCTCATGTTGAAGGAAGAAATTTCCTGCAATGCTTATTCTAAGTTTTTCTCAATGCTTAATTTATACCAACTTTCTAAGTTCTCCCTCAATTATTTTTTGATGCCTGCCATGTCCCCCTCTATCTCTTTTATGTATAATCTATCTTTACACAGTATTTGTTTATTTTTCAACAGTCTCCATCTCGTCTTCATCCTTCCTGTCGATGAAGACCGTTTCTCTCGTGGTAGCTCCCAACCCTGTTCTCTTCCAGGAAGCTTCTGAACCCATCTACCTTCCTGGTCTTGCTCTCCTTATATTTCTGGCTGACAGATCTCTCCATCTCTTCCTCAAGGCACAGGAAAGAAAAACATTTTTGATGACAAGCAGAAACAAAGTGTCTTGCTGGCTAACCAGTCCTCTTGAAGCACAGCCTCCAGTAGGACATATAGAGAAATTCCTGCTCATCTCCCAATGCTCTTTAAAATAGAGTACATTCCATATGGTCAGGATCTTCAGATAATTTTGCAACTAAACTCTAACAGCTCCCTGCTGGTCACATGCAAGTGGCAAAAGCTCAATGCTTTCAAAAGCTCAATGCTTGGCCAAAGTTTAGATTTTCCCCCACCCATGGGAACAGCAAATGATGTATCTGTGACCAAAACCACAAAATGTTCAGCCCTCGATACAGCACATAGACATGCAAACACTTCTAATTAAAGTTATAAAATAAATTTAGTTATGGCAAAATTGCTTCCTTTGCAGGAATGACTGAACTTTTTGCCAGAAAATTTCCATGTGAGATACTTATCTCACATGGAAAATTTCTACCTGATGACTGTATACTATCAACATTACAAGATCATAAAAGTAAAAAAGGTCTTGCAGTAGGAAGTATCAGGCAGTGATTCTACTAGGACTGACTGTAAAAATACCCTCTGGTATTAAGACAACTTAAGATGGCATTAAAAAAAGAAAGGTATTGCAGAACCAGCTGATAGTCTCTGAAATAGAATGCTATGGTCTTCATGAGAGCTCTGTTTGAAGTCCCTTTCATGATACGCTTTTGCTCTGTTCAACTTCAGTGAAGATCCTAAAACACTTGTTTTACAATGTTTTCATCAGAAGACAAATCCTTGGCTCCAAAAATTAACCTCACAAAAAAAAAAAAAAAAAAAAAAAAAAAAAAAAAAAAAAAAAAAAACTCAGGATGCAGTAATTTACAAAGAGATTTATGAGTTCTTTGGTTGCATAAGAATAAAACGAAAGCATTAGCTAATTGATGAGAAATATAGACCAAACCAAGAATGCTACATAAAAATAAAACAATAAAATTCACATTAAATTATTTATTCAGTAATTAAAACAGTGACACTTTTCTTTATACAAGGTTCCCCATCAGTTTTGATGAAAGGGACAAAAAAGATCAATGATGTTTTGAAGAAAGTGGGGTTTGAAGACAAGTGGGAGAGGAGAGGGACCCTGATTTTGACGGTTTTGAACAACAGCTATGAACACCTAGCAGGGAAAGTGCAGCATAATTCTGCAGACACTTTACTACATTACTGTAAACCTCAACTGCTGCAAGCATTGGTTGTATGCACGTTCTAGTTACCTGAGCCAAAGCTTGCCGGAAACAACGCAGGTTCCAATTTATTTCCATCACTGTTACCTCAGGCCCCAGGCCACCACTTTGCACCAGTGAACACTATGAACTGCAGTTTAGGCATTTGACACTGGTCCTCATGATCCCATGTCATGGAAGTCTTCCATGGACACCAAGGAAGGCAGGATTAAGCCTCCTGCATGTAAATGCCATTGTCAATGACATAAGTTGGTCTGTCTTGAAGGCTTGAGCCTCTGAGTGGGTGCATTAGGTAGCTGTGATTTTTTAAATCACCCTTATCCCTAAGGCATGCTAATTGGGAGCTAACAACATTCTGCACTTTGCAGGGAATTCTAGTGAGCTGCTGCTATTCCCCTATAGTGTCACAGAGACCACAGGGCAAGAATAGCAAGAAGGTCACAAGCAGTGTACAGACGAAGGGCAGCTAAGACAGCTTTATAGGGATATCTTCAATTCCTCTCAGCAGCCAGTTCATCCTGCGAGAAGGGGCACATACAAACCCACCAACACTGTCTTGTTTTAGTACTGTATGTTATGCAGTAACTGCCCAACCATCTACACACAACGCTGAAGAAGATCGTCTCTGCTCACAGCACTTCCAGCTCAGCCTTTGCAAGAAGATCCCCCTCCTGACCCTTCTATCACCTGGACAGGATTTTGACTTGGCCCAGGCAACACAGTCTTTAAAGGAAATTTTTCTTGTATGACAACCATCAGATTGGGCCCATAGGGCTAAAAGCTGTATTTATTTAATTTTTAAATACCTTCTTGCTTTACATGGGATTTCAGTTCCAAACAACATGCATCAACTTTTTTAAAAATCCACACACAAACAATATTTATCATTCAAATACCCTTTAGAAAGCTCAAAGGCTGACATATTAAAACCAAGAAGTCAATTTAAAAAATATATATATATATTTCTAAGTTCTTAAAAGAAATATATGTTGCTGGTCCATTAATAAGGAGGAAAAAAAAATTGTACCTGAAATCGAAAGAAATTCAATCAACAAGATATGCTTGTCTGCTAAAAGGCAATATATTGCACCTCTCTACATAATTTTGCCAACTGCATGGTCATCTTTTCGATATAACAAAACTTTTGAAAACCTTTTGTACAGTAAGGAAAAATGCCATTCACTCCTGAGGTTACAGAGAATGCAATAAACTGCCTACTTGTTTTTAGATATTCAAATGAGACATCTAGTGATGTTATTCAGTTCATTTCCAAAGGATGTGCATCTGAATGCATGGGGGTAAAACAGAAGGAACTACATATATTTGTATGTGCATATGTATATACATTTACACACACACATAAGGAATTGCAGGAGGAGGAGAGCAAGATATAAACAAGAGACTGAAAGGAGAAAGGTTAGGCAAGGGCAAGTCAGTTGACCATAAGTAGAATTTATCCTTTAAAGGATATTTTCTAGCAGAAGACGACAGACTGAAAGAACCTTGCCAATCATTGAAGACTTTTACACTGTGTAACAGGTATCAGATTAACTGTTTGCTGAATTTGTGCCTGGTGAGAAAAGGAATCTGAACGAAGTGCATTTTACTATTGCCAAAAGTAGCTTGTTCAGATATCCAGAAATCAAATCTGCTGGGTGACCAGCTTGTTAGGATGAGAATGCCCAAATCAAGCGCTCAAAAAAAAAAAAAAAAAGAAAAAAAAAAAAAAAAAAGAAAATCTGCTTTTCAAAAACTGCTGGTCAGGTTTAGCCTACCAGATTCTCCAAATCAGAAGACACAAAAATTGACAACAGATTTCTCAGCATTAATAGGAACAAAATAAAATCCTGGACAGCTTTAAAGAATTTAGCATTAGAGTTTCCTAAAATAAAACAGTAATTTCCCCACTTCTTCCCAGAAATAGTGACAGAGTACATCATGTTTTATAGGTCCTCACAAAATGATTCATCCATTTTCTTGGGGCAGCGGTAGAATTCAACACAAAGAAATGAAATAACTTCATTACTAATGCATTAGGACATGTGACTTCTTCATGACCTGCTTTTAAGAGCTTGTTTTTCCTATCTGTGGAAGCATGAGCAGTATTAACATTTTGTTTCATTCTCACTTCCATCAGTATGCCATAACTGCAACGTTGTGAGTGCTCTCCTCCTCTTTCAAGAACAATACCAACACAGCATCTGCTTCTCATAAGCACATTTGTGCGTGTATATATAAATGTGTGTGTGAGAGAGAGATCTGCTGTAAATCTGCTGAATTCAACTGAAAAGTTTGTCACAGGAAAGAATTTTTTTTTTTCTTTCCTGTCCTTTACATTTACATGTCCCTACATACCAGGAGGACCACTGCTACGGATCTGAATTTTTATTTTCAGCTCACTTATTAAGTACAGGAGAAAGTTAGTTACTAAGGAGAGAGGAAAAAAATTATTTGACTTTCAAAGTCAATGGACTGGTGCATGAATGGCTATAGACAACAGCATGTTTTCATTGGCACTTGTCTCCCAGAGCCTGTAGAGTTCCTTAAGCATACTCAAATTCAGCAGTGGAAACTGGGCACGTAACAGTAGTTCTTGAGAAGGAAGAAAGAGGCAACAGATTCACCAAATACTCATCCCCTCTACCCACTAACTCAACAAAACAACCCAGCAAGGGATTCCAGTGCAAACTTTGGGCCTGGTTCTTTCCTGCCCCTGATTCTGCTTTAACAACTTTCGGGAAGGGCAGAACGTCCGTTATGACCTGAACTTGCAAAAAGGAAGGTAATGCACTGGCTGCACTTGCTAGACATAGGTGAGTTATACAGGGAACTCAAACACAGTACAGCTTAAAAAGAAAATTTGCATTTTCTTTTGCCTTCCTCCCTCCCAAAACTCTCCCTCCCTGAAGTTCAGAGAGTTTGATTAGAACTTTTCTCATTGCTTTTCTTGGAATGCTTTGCATCTTTGCCTTCCAGCTTTGCCAAGTCCAGGAAAAAAGAAAAAAAAAAAATCAGACTTTTTTTTCCCCACTATTTCTAATACTGACAGAAATTCCTGATTTTTACCTATCTCAAGAACTCATTCTTGAGATATTTCCTGAAGTACACTCTCCAGAAGTAAACAAATTGTGGTGCTTTTACTACCTTCCCTCCTACATGATTATCCCATTCCATTACTAATTCATTAACCAATTGACAAGATAGCTCCACTAGAGCAGTGAGAACATATAGGACTGTACTGAGAGTGAATTTCATTGACAGGAAAAAATGCTAATGACTTAAAAATGGAAAAAAATATTTAATTCCACATTCCAACATGGAAAGTACAGCCCACTATTTTTTTTTTTTAAACAGTATTTCAGCACAGCCCATTCAACCCTCTTGTGCTATCTCAGACTTCAAATCATTCAGATAAGCACTTAAGGGTTTTGCCAAATTAGGTTATAATCCTGATGCCCCTAGTGCCAGCACTTTAAGCCATCTCATGTGGCAAGGAAGAATGCTCAGCATCTCACTGGGTCAAGTTCCCAGTGCCTGGAATAAAGGAATGTCAGGATAGAGGCCTGAATTTTGGCAGCTTGCACAGCCCACCTCTTCTCCCTCCCCATTCACATGGAGAACCATGTGTTCTCCACCTGACAAGCCAACATGTACAATGCTCCTTGCCTTAAAACTAAACTGTTCCTTATCAGTCACGTGGTTAGCTCTTGGTTCCCATGCAGCTGGTTTGTCTTTTAAACAGGGATGCCTGCAAACAGTGGTAGCAGAGATATAACAGGTTACAAGAGCCTTGTGAAATATTACAGAGGGATCCTAAAGATGTCCATTCACTGAAGGTGCACAGAGCAGAAAGGCAGCATTTCCAAGGGAAAGCTAGGATGAGGCAACTTGAGCCCTGATCCTGCACTCAGCCCCACCTGAGCACGAGCTGCTGCGCTGTCCCCTTGCTGGGGACAATAGTCTTGGCCATGCATGCTGACCCATGCCAGCCTGCCGCAGGGCTGGGCTCTTCAGGGCCATCTCGCAGCCCTTATTCAGGGCTGGATCCTGCTCATGCTGTCTTTAATTAGAGTCCTCATTATGCATGTGGGACATGAGGCCCAGGCCAGAAGTGGGGTTTCCCAACATCTTGCAGAGCGCTGGGGCTAGATGTAGCCACATGGTTTCCAAGTCCAGATTCCTACCCAGAGACAGCAGCAAAGCCCATCTTTTGTGCACACTCAGCACGTGCAACTCCTTACGAAATTCAAGCGCTGCAGCTGGGGTATCAAGAGGCCCCCAGCAAGTCTTAGGTTAGACAACCAACTTCTGAAGTCAACAAGAGTTGAAAACTTCAGCGATTTCTGTGAGGTACTCAGATGACAGAAAGATCAGGCCAGGTAAAAAAGAATAAAATTTTTGTTTCCACATGTTGTAAACATTTTTATAAAACCGGCATTTCTTTCCTGAATATTCATACTAAAAATTACCACCCTTGAAATGGTTTAGCTGAAGGTCCTGTATCATGAGTTCAAATGCAAGTATACCAATAATAATGATCACTACAAAAGGGCCTGAAACATATCCCATAAGAAATTCTGTTCATCAGCTTCAATGAATCATGGGCAAGGCCCTAACTCATATCTCATTTAAATCCATGCAAGTATTTGGTCCATTCTGAAAGAACAACTGGGTTGGAAAAGCAGTTCTTGCAACCCCAGGCTTTGATCCAGGCTAAAGGCATTTGCGATTTTCTTACAATGAGCACAGCACAAAGCCATCTTCAGAGGCAAGAAAATAAAGACATCCTTGCTACTATCTAACACCAGTAGGAAACAAATATTTGGATGAAACTTGAGGTGCGAATTATACTTGCTTAAGCTAGAACAAAAGGACAAAAATATCAAAAATCTAGTAATGTGGAAACAAGCAAGGCTTAGCTCTTAAAAAAAAAAAAAAAAAAAAAAAAAAAAAA
>VZSV01000027.1:1668593-1689965 GCA_013398735.1 Nothocercus julius | reverse complement strand
TGAGGTAACAAAACAAAAAAAAAAACCCAAAATGCACAAACACATCACAGACATCTAAAAATAGCATTTTATACATTTTTTTGCCAGTGCTTCTCTGAGAGCAAGTTCTTTAAACAGAACTTAACAATTTTACATATATTTTTTAAAAAAATATGTCATCCTAAAATAGCCCATCAATCCTTACCCAAACTTTCTGTATTTCTACAAAAATAAATGCACAAAGAGCTACAAAATACTGTATTCCTGAAAGGAGGCGCACTGTAGTCAAGGGAGAGTCTTTCCTGACAATTGAGACTGTTCATAAAAATATCAAGCTGAACAAAACAAAACACTGTTAAAGGAGCAGAAAGGAGTTAAGTTGACCAGCTGCAGCAGGCTCAAATGAGGAAAGAAAGAAAAGCTATTTTTTTTCTTCAACACTATGGGACCCATAAATGGCCTTAGAAACAAAAGGCTCAATAGCAAAACCATGGTTGGCTCTTCATCTTCATTGCGTGTCCTTTGCCCCAAGCAGAAGGAGTCAAGGATATCGCCCTCCCAGCTGCGGTGACTTCAGCTCTAGCTGGTCTTAAGTTATATCTGAACCTCAGAACCAAGAAGTTTCTTTGCTCTTGTCCTGATGCTGTAGACCTAGATTTTAGGAAAGAAAAAAATTAATTCAATACAGTTTCTTCCTCCCCTCTCCCCACACAAGCAAAGTTAGAATAAACATCTAAAAAAAAAACCAAACAAGCCCCCCCACTCCCCTCTTACTATCTAAGTGGATGTCGGTGGCATTACTATTGCTCCCAATTTCACAATTTATACGGGATAAGCTTAAACCACACGTAAATTTTAGACTGGCTCAAGCAGTTCAAGAATGCCGATAAAATCCTTTACGTGCTTTCTCCTTCTGGCTTCCTTTGGAGAGGACCAAGGTGTGATAAAATCCTCCAGCAAGGTCTGGGTAGACATTCCAGTATGGAACAGAACCACTTTTCCTGATAGAGGCCCACCATAGACCCCATCTCCCTTCTAAAAGGTCTGTAAAACTTTAGGATCTCACAATTTCTATAGTATTTCATCTTGGAGAAAAGGAAAATGTTCCTGCAGCAAGCAAGAATACCACATAATTTCACCTACAGAGTGTCAGATTTTTAGCCAAGAATGGCTAGTGCTTCCACATGGGAAAAATTAATGATTTTCAGCTTGCATTTGTTATGAGTTTCTCTAACATTTTCCTTTATAAAATGTGAGGACTATCTAATAAATGTGGTGCTACATTGTGGCTTTAGCATTATGGACTTGGAACCTCTGTTATTATCTGGGATTTTTCTGCTCCAGAGGGATTCAATCTTCAATAGGTTTACACTCAACAGGGCGTATACCTAAAATACAGACAATAGAGCAGCAGTTGGGGATTAAATTTTCTGAACAAGGTCCATTGCCATCAAATATAGCAAAAATAAATGGAGGGACAGATGCATATCTTAGGAGGCAGTAAGGCACTTGAGTCTCACCAATTCAAAACCTGTCCCTTGACATTTTGAGCTAAACAAATTAAAACACATTTCATGGAAAGAAGAAGCATTGTTATACAGACAGCTTTGTTCTGCTCTGTGTGCCCAGTCACATAGTGCGTGCACCAACCATGATGTGCTCACTAACTGATCTGCCATTAATTGAGGGCCAAATTTACCACGAATGTGAGCGTGTGCAACTACTGACTCAACTGTCAACAACTGACTCAAACGTTGTTGAAAATCCTTAGTCCTGTGTTCATTCAGTCTTTAACCTGTGAAAACTGAAGATGTACTAGGCACTGATCTTCCCTCATGCAATAATGAAACCCAGTGTGGGGCCCCTCTGCTTTCAAAGGCCTTCTAACAGGCCTGATGGATTTTGACCTGACCATCAGCTCCTTGCTTTATGAGTATCATCAGTTAGCTTGCTAATGATGATCAACAGTATTTCAGAGTAGAGTTACAAAGCTATTAACAAGCATCTAAAAGGTGACAGTATATATGATCTGTCCATCTGAGGAATTCCAAGCACTGCCCAAACACTTGTGGGTTCAGCAGTGAACAGACAGGGCACAGAGCACACAGGGGTGACTTGTCCACATCTGGAGGGGAGTTTTTCCAGATGATTTACAGATATAGAAGTTATACTGTCCAAGAGTTAGTCCTGTAGTCTTTGTTCTTTAACTTAACATTAGTCATTGATCTTTAGCTTAACACAGGTAAGGCCAAAGTGCAATCTGGAAACCATGTGGCAGATGAGAGAAAGTCAGACGTACACCTACCATCACCTTTGATAACATGTAGCACTAACAATGACAGGTATTGCATGCCAAATCCTGTTGAGTGGCTTCCTGCTCTGTTCCACATACTCTTGCATCTATTTCTTTGGACTAGAAGAGCACTGGGATCCCCAGACTAAGGTATGCCTATAAAAACATGGTCAAAAGCACTTCACTTAGCAAAGATTTCTCCCTTTTGCTCGAGCTACTTGCTTTCCTGGCAACATCATTCACAGAGTCATGCCTTTAGCTTCCTTCAAAGCTCCCTCAAAATCAACTGGCGAAAATCTTTAGTATTCCTCTTCTGCTTACAGTTTAAAAAAAAAAAAAAAAAAAAAAAAAGTCAGACAGCAGAAACCCTTCTGTGTATCAAGAAATCATTAAAGGTAAAGTGGAGCACTGAAAGCCACCAAGATGCAATGGAAGCAGGTGAGATGCAAAAGAGTTCATACTATTCAAACCAGCTTAAAAAAGAAAAAAAAAAGAATCTTTTTAGGAGGACATCTGCTTGATGGCAGAGATTACTAGAAGGGGAACAAACATAAATAACTGTAAGATGGAGGTTTAAGGTATAGCAATCAAGCCCGAACAGCCACTGAAAACAGTCCAAAAGCTAAAGTTGCCTTAGTTACAGAACTGAATATTGAACACTTTCCATGCCTTTTCTTCATTATATTCCCATCTCCTTTATGGCAAGTATATGCAGTTCTAACATGTCATCCAAGTGCAGCCACGCTATAAGAGCTTTAACTTGTAGTCTTCTGATAAAACAAACATTTTTTGTCTTGAAATATCTTCACTTATGTTATATAACTTAGTATTTCCACACCAGCAGAATTCTCCACCTCTGAGATACCGATATTATGGATAATTTTCATGTGTGCAGAATACAGGTTATGTGGACACACCTGACAAAAGCATCAGACTGGGACAAACATGTAGCATGTGTAAAACAAGATAGCTCTATGGAGGACAACATGCTGTGCCCACTCAAACCTGTATTCAGAGTGACACAGTGACTCAGAGGCATTTCCAAAGAGCAAACTTTTTTTCACTAGACAAGGAACTGGAGCATGATGCTTCTCTCACCTAAATTTAAATTAAACACATGCGAACTGCAATTTTCTGATAGAATTACAACCCTCGGATACAGCAAACCCCTGCTCTGCTTTTCGTGTGCTGGGCTTACAGGAAACCTCTTCTGTCACTTCCAGCACATCTGCCCAGCAGCAGGGCAGGATCTCCTCCTAGAACGCTTGGCAGCGGCCGGGCAACTTACTCCATGCTCCTCCCTGTGGCAGCCCGGGCCCGGAAAGCGCTGCTGCATTCGACTAACCTCCCAGCATCTCCTCCTTGGCCTTGGGGAGCCAGTGGAGAGCGTAGAGGGCCACACTCGGCCCCTCTGGCCACCAAGTGTTTATAGCAACACACTTTTAGATCAAGCACTCCGGCCCGGGCAGCTGAGCGTCACGAAAGACACTGCTTCCAAGCAGCCACAAACATAACAGGCTTCAAAAGATTCTGATTTAGGCTAGCGCTTTCTTTAATCCCACTTGTACCCGTATGGGAGCTTCCGGAAGGGTTAATTTGCGGCATGCAATGTTAGGATTAAGCCACATTTGAAGGAAATGAGGTAGCTAAATCCCTACTCATCCCTCCAAACCTGAACCATATAAGTATAAGCCGATGTGCAAGACAGATCAATACTTTATTAGCTCCACAAACAGCGATACACTTATGTCCCATGAAAGAGAAATTCCTAAACTCTAGCCTAGCAAGGAGACCCCCTCCCTTAACCTTTGAATATTGATGCAGCATCATCCATTCCTGAGACCAAATATTTGGCTTAGCATGGCAGGGATGCAACAATGTAACTGGAAGCGGGTACGGTTACAGCCAGCCTGCTGGTGATCAACACTGCCACTGCACGTAATTCAGCGTGAGGAATTCTGCAAATGTTTCCATAATCGCGTGTGACAGCGGCAAAAGAAATGTGACTCACAGTACATAAGAGGAAAAAAAAGAAGTATCCCTCGCATATCTGAAGGGCTCTGAAAAGCCACGACCAGAGGTACATCAAATTAGTTTTCTTATATAAATCATATAAAGCTCATGGAATGTGATACACTAATAAAGCCAGAGGCTGATGTCTTTATTCCCCGGGAAGATATAAGCAAAAGCTTCCAGATTTGAAGTTTTCTGGCCATCACATCCCTGTCCGACTCTTGAGAGACAGAGCCAGCACATTCTTGCAGGCCCTTCAGTTTATGCCTCTCTGCCAAGATTGCCACCCCACATTAGAGTCAAAAGTAATGAAATTCTGTGTGGAGACTGGCGATATTCACTACACACACCTCCTAACGGACACAGAGCAATAAAAACACACAGAGGGCTAAACAGACAACTCCAAAAGGCAAGTTCCTTCAGGCCTTCTCCTTCGGCAACCACCTCTCTCCTGCCCAGGTAATTTGCACAGTCCCCAGACCAGCATCACTTGAGGGTGCCTGCAGCAGGTGGGGGCGAATAAACTCGCCATTCTCAGCAGGTTGTACCCAGAACATCCATCACCTGGGCGTTTGTCCTAAATCCGCCGAGCTTGTGAGGACTAAGCAGGGAACTCAGAGCAGGCCCTTCAGGGAGCCTCTGCCCCAGGACAGCGAGAGAGCACAGGAGGGACGGGACAGCCAGGAGGGGCAGGGAGCACATGGCCATAACGCCACCATGATACGCAATGGTTTCACTGCATCCAGCCTCAATCGGGATGCTTCAACGTGCAGGACATACAGCCACACAGCATCGCACTGTAGCACCTTATAAGCAGCAAAACATAAAATGTTTGTTACTTGTCCTCTTGTTTCCAAAGGCTTAGGTGCCAAACTGGAATAGCCTGACAAATCCATCATGTTGTGTTTCAGTGTACGGTTACTTTGAAGAGCCAGAAACAAGCAAGCCACCGGCTGGCTTGTTTTTATGTTTTCTATGTTTTTATCATTGCTCACTGTATTTCCTCTCTCTTTCCCCAACAGGAACTCATGGAATAAAGCCTACACATCAGTCACTGGCCAGAAGTTATTGCCCATGCCTTCTCTGCTGCCTTCTCCCGTCCTCAGTAGACACCACAAGACATGCAAGCTACTACTAAACACTGCCCATCAGGGGCCCCGATGAAATTAGCATCCAACTGTGCCCCTCCTCCGGAATTTTCATATGGAGGAAGTAGTACAAAGCAAAGGCGGTATTAGCCTTATCAGGTAATGCTGAGTCTAATCATTTGCTTTGAGATCTATTACTCTTTAAAAAGAGAAAAAAAAAAAAAAAGAAAAGAGTTAAAACACTTTTCTATTAGAAGTACTACTACTTCTAATCAGAAGAAGTAAGCAAACTAATTTGTCCAGCATCAAAACAACTTGCAACTCAGGCAAGACTCACACCCAACTCATGTAGTGGCTCTTTCTGACCACTAATCCCCTTACACAATTTCCAGCTGCATCCCCAGAAAGACAAGGCAAATATCAGAACTCTGGCACTGGACTGCTGGCGTTACTGTCAAACCAGTGGGCTGGTCTCGTCTATCAGCATCGATGGCATAACAAAGCAACGCCCTTCCATTACAGAACTTGTCAGAAGAACAAAATTTTAGTTTCCAATCTTGGCAGACTATCATTTTATACCCAAAAGCATAAAGTGTAATTCCTCTTGTATCATCTACACAGCTGGAGTTGTTAATAGATAAATCATCCAATATTATGAACTTTACTATGTTTTCTCTTAATTTCTTGAGGCAGCAAATGGCATAGCATTTAGGAGAGATTAATGGTTCCCAGCTGCCATTCCAGAGATGAGAGACCTGTACTGGACTAGTTTAGTTATAACTGGGTTCTACGTTCATATTCTCTCATATTCAAGAAACAGCACTTTTTATTTATCCCCTTTTCTCCCCTACATACCCAAAGTAAGCATGTGACTCTCACAAATGGAAGCTAGTAAGAGCTATCAAGAAGACAGACAAATGTATCTTAAGCAAAAGGAAGAAAAGATGCAAATCAAATAATTTTCTTAATAAAGTAACAGAAAGTGTTTAAGAAGTAAATAATCTCCAAGAATTGCTGCTGGTCAGATAAATGCCAAGCAGAAAGAGAGGAGCTTTAGGATGGACACATTGAAAAAAACAGTCACCCATGACCTGTATGAAGAACTCTATAAAACAGTAGGAGTTGCTAGACTACTCCTAACACTGGATAGCAAGACAAAGGCAGGCAAGTCAAAGCCTGCCTATAGAAACACAGTAAAATGAATCTAATTTATAAACATCTGCCTAGAGCCTACAGAGAGAATTTCACTTTGACAGCAAGCACACCTTAACCAACATCTCCAGTCTCTCTAAATAACACCTGGGTATTAGACAGGAGGGATATGCTCATCTGTTCCAATTTAGAGGAATAGGATGAAATCCTCTTTATTAGTCCAGTCCTTGCTGGAGCTATATTTTGGTGGATGCATATATGAACTAGCTGAACAAGCTGGAAACTTCCACATGGAAGTTTAATTAACCATTTTCCACAAGATTCAAACCACAAAGACACGTATCATGTCACAACCCATTTGGCTTGATGGGGCTACCACACAACTGGCTTGATGGGGGCTTAGCACGACCAATGTCTCTCAACAACAGGCAGAAAGAGTCGGACATTTCACAGTTCTTGTCTGCCCTGACAGCATTTTCAGGAGGGATTCCCACCTGGAAATGTATTTGGAGAAAGCTCTGAGGACAAGCCCTATTTCAGCTATGAACAGACCACTTCTTTGCTCAAATACGTCCCATTACAATAAGTCACAGACACAACAGAATCATCTTACCTGTGTCAAACCCAAAACTTGGCACAATGTCCACCGTCCCATGAAAGGCTCCAGCCCATGCTGAGGTAGCGCTGGTGACAGCAGCAGGATCTGTCTTTGTCACGTCACACTGGGGAGCAGGAATCCTGGCTGCACGTACTGAAGGCATCAGCAGGGACCCATACCGTGGGTCGCGGTGCGAGCTGGGGTGGTGATGGTGCATGTGTGGATGAGGGTGATGGCGATGCATGTATACGTCATGCATGTGTGCATACGAAGGGCTCACCTGAGATGCTAAAGGATAATGCCAGGATTCGGATGCAGCAGGGGGAGGAGGTGGGGCAGTCTGATGAAGGCTGTGTCCTGGCCAGCTGCTGGGATCTGGTGTCGGGAAGGTGCTGGGTGCAGTAACGGGGAAATTGGGGTGTACTCCACTTAAGCACGGTGGAGGGGGAGGCTGATACGAGCTGGTCCAAAATGAAGTTGGGAAACTGCTCCTTTGGCTTGAGATCGTTGAGCTTTCTGGTGGAAAGAAGAGGGGAGAAATGAAGTATGAATGGAGCTGAACAACATACCTGAATGAGGAAAGAGGAAGAAAAAAAGAAAGAAAATGGATTCGTAACACTGTACTCAAGCTTCCTCAGTAATTCCAGTATGAAGATCCTAACTCCTGACCTAGAACTACCTTTTAGAAAACATAACGTACCTTTTAGAAAGGCAGCTGCCTCAACTACAAATGCTTCTGAGGACAGCCAGCCACCTCATACTGCAGAATCTGAGAGACATTTGGCTAATGGAAGAATAGATCTCTTCAAACCAACTGCATGCTTTGATGGGGCAGAGATCATATCTAATGCGTCTAAAACTAGTCCCTTATAGACTATATCATGTTGCCCTGTAGTATCAGACAAACTGACCCATCTGTGTAACTGAAAGAAGACTTTGTCTGGAATAAAAGCTTTGCTGCTTCTTATGAGCTAGTGCTCAACTTTTATTTAAATGGATTCCAATACCTCTACATTATGAAATCACATTCTAAAAATTCCTCTTCTGAAGGAGTGGTTAGTGTTTTTGATGTGTAGGAAAGTATTAGCATCTTCACTCTCCCATCTTTCTTGCCAACTGATGTTTGAAAGTACTGCTTCATACAATATGTCTCAGCTCAAATCGCTTTTTTTTTCTGGTCAAAGATGGAAACAAAAAAATGTGGGACTTTACCTCTGATGAAAGAACAAAGTCATAAAAATGGCCTATGGAGAAATAAAGCCAGGGAAGTTTAATATTTGACAAGGCAAGGAATCCTCTGTTCCTCACATAACATTTACAAAAATATTTATATCAAATTTTTTTAAATGACCTTTTGTTTTACTTTGTTTAACAAGCAACTGGAATGAGACTTAGGTGAATACATCATTGAGAATAAACAGATTCTTCAAACACTCCTGCCTCTGAACTTTGCTTACTTTAAACAAAAATATTTTGGAAACATAAAAACTGTAAAAGTTTTTTCCGACTGCATTGTTAGGACACTTGCGTGTCTGCTTCAGAATCCATTAAAGCAATAGAGATTTTTTTCCATGCATCAATTGTCTTTGATTTAGGCAGTTTACTGAGCCTGATTAACTCCTAGTATTGGAAGTGTCTTCAGGAAACACATTACAGACAAAATTAGAGAAGTTATCTTTAGGCTAAACTGCTTCCAACAGAGCTGAAAGCTTATCTAGCAAATTGTGCTTCAATGTGGTTTTCTTGGAAAGGTTTTTTTTTTTTTTTTTTTTTTTTTTTTAAAGCAGCATTTCTATTGTAATTTGTACTAGAGGACCGCAGAAAGCTTCAGGCATACAACAGAGCCTCAACATCCCTCTGAAAGTGGTGGTGTACCTTCTTTGTAAATTGTTCCTTGTTACAAGTGATTAGGCTGAGCTACAGAGTGCGTGGAGTGTTGCTTGCTGGGCTTGCAAAATGGCCAAACAAATGAAAAAGAAAAGAAAACAAAATGAAGCAAACAAACAAAAAACAATCTCAAGTTGCTTCATGTCCAGTTTGGCATTTTCCTCTCCACTTAAGAGAATCGCAGCTTGACAATCCATTACCACTATTCTGAAAAACTCATCTCTATATCTGAGAGGTTTTGCAAGCTCTCTGGTTAACAGCATTGAAAAGCCTTAAACAGAAACCATCTCACATCAGAAAAGAAAAACACAGAAACCCACAGAGCATCTGCATGGTGAGAATAAAAGTCAGAGAGAGGACTTTAAACCATTAGATTTGCCAGTATTAATTCATGCCAGATAGTATATCAGCTTGACTTTACCAATCATTCAATAGGATTAGGCCATACAAACTACATTTGGTCCACTCAGTTTTTTTGAACCAGTGTCCATTACCAGTGTCAGAAACTGTCACGTACTAGGCCCACTGAAATACCAATGAGCAATGAGTTTATCTGCAGGGCAAGCCAATCTGACTGGTTAAGGTGAAGTCACATCACTGGGGATACAGAGTTCATCTGTGTTACAGGAATGAGCAAGAAACCTTCATCCACCCAGAGGCTGGATGCTATGGACCATTAGGTGTGCAACAGTCTCAACAACAAAAACTGTCTCTATGTTGAATCACAACCCTGAACTACTATACATTCATACCATCTCTGAAGGTGCTTCTTTCATCTCTACCTTTCAAACAGCAAGTAAAGCCATTGCCTTTACAAATATTGCTATGTCAGATGCCCATCCTCTAAATAATAAGGAAGAAGCAGCCATTTCAATAATTTTCGTAATAAAGAAAATTGAATAGCTTCCACTGGCTTCTAAGCGTGGGGAGGAGGAAAATGTAGCAAAAACGGTTTGCCAAGAGAGATACTACAGTTACCACAGTTTCCTATTCTAAGTACAGGGAGACAGGAGGATGGCAGTATCTCAGATACCACAAAGTGGTGACTAATGAAAGTGTTAATAGTGTCTGACCAACATGCACTGAAAACATGCCAAAGCCCACATGCTATAAAGATGACAATGTATGGAATTTTCTGTAGTACAATGATACTTTTCAATAAGGTGGGGGGCAGGGGGCAAGGCTGAGTAGGGAAACAAAAATTTTCAACTAGGAAAACCCTTTTGATAAAAATAGCACCAAGATAATATTGAATTTAAAGTACAGTCCCTGCAAAAGACTTCAGGCCCAAAATACAATAAAAAAAATCCACAACATCACCTTTATGATGACACTATAGTTTATTTTTCCATCACGATAATTAAAAAAAACAGAGGAAAAAACAGAGAATATTGCTATCTTTCCTTTCATGGTAAAGGAGAGGGAATGCAATGAACCAAATAGCCAGTCCATTTCCACTCTCTTCCCATGTAAATTTGTGTCTTCCCAAACAGCTATTGCAAGTGTAAAGCCTCATTTTTTAATTCATCCTTGAGTAATTTGTTGACAGAAATTCAGGCCACCCATGAAGGTCGTCCACTGAAAGATCTCCAAGCTAATGGTATTTTAATGCCTTCAAGTAAGGGGATAGAAATTCATATGCACTTACTGTAACTGAACATCTTTGAAAACCATACATGAAGCAGAAGAGTAAGACATTAATACAACTCTTTCTCCACTTCTTCAAGTGGACATGTTTGAAAAACTCATTTGGGCACAGTAAGACTCCTTCCAGCTTCTCTTCTCCTGAGAAACAAATACTCTCAGCTTTCTCAGAGTTCACATTGCAGGATCAAGCAGCCCTTCCCGGCAGCCTCCCCCGGGATTTTTACACCACTCCAGCAGGTGCAACAGCGGCAGAAGGCAGGCATATCCTGTTACTTTATTCCAGGAACACTTCTAGGACATGCAGACCTCCATTGCACTGGACTCTGATGGCATGGGCACTCCGCGTGAGGCAGCAGCAAAGGCTAAGACACCCTTACACCAGGCTACCCTAAGTCCCCGCAGACTCCTCTGGGGAGGGCTCTGCAATGACACGGAGAGTGGGAAAAAAACAGCGGGGAATGTCTGAGGCCATGGAGAAGATACCGCCCAGAGAACAGCATGTCTGAAAGCTCAGTGAAGCGGGTCCTCTGCAGGCACTGCTCTCTAGTGATTGTCTTGATCCTGTCTCTAAAAACATTTATAGCATGTCTGGGCCATTTATAAATGCTTCAACCTCTTTTAGTAAGCATAGGTTCAATCCTGCCCTCAGTCAACTCTATGTAAAATTTCCCATTAACGTTAACGGTCCCAGCTCAAGCCATAAATTCCTCCAGCTCCCTAGCCACTTGTGCTGACCTTTGCTTAAACTTCCTCGGATTTGTCATCATCCTTCTGGAAAGCAAGTCCTCCTGTGTTATTTTTCTCTTCACAGCAGTATCCAAAAATCTTCTTTTTTTTTTTTCTCTCTCTCCGTGATTTCCATTAATATGCTCTCACACCAGCACCACTCCTGCAAGGATCCTCAAAATACTGTGCAAAATACTACTCCTGCAAGGATCCTCACTGTATCTCACTAACTCAACTGGATGCAACACCATTACTCATTACACTTAGTTCATGGATCTCTTGTCAGCATTCAGCCCACTTAGAGAGATCAGATTTAACATAGACCTTCAAATCCATAACTGAATTGAGTATTACGTTCAACAAAATGCAAACAGTCTTACTGGTGTGCTTTCTTCAGTCACCAGTTTTGAAGCTTTAGCCATAAGGTTTATTTAGTAAGGCTTATCTCTCAAGGTCTCCTGTTACATTCATAATGCTTATCTACATCATGAGATACAAACATTACACTGGTATTCAAACGCCTACCACCACAATGCCTGCCACATTTCTACTGCCTGCTAGGAAGCAGTGTATTATTATCCCCATTTTACATATGGGAAGTCAGTAATGGTGATCATGGGCTGCAGCCCACCACAGCCAAGCAGGCCAGGAGTTGCCCCCAAGCCTACTGCAGCCTGTGCTTGATCCTCCCAGACTGGAAAGCCAGCTACAGATGAATTTTAATCATCTGGCAAAGTCATCCACAAGGGCCGCGTGGGTCCCCTCGCTTCAACAACTATTATCCCAGTTTCCCTATTGCCTCAGAGGCCAAATTTCATTGAAAATGCACCCAAGATTTTGCAACAGATGTTTGCGAAGCCACATGAGCTGTGCCTGTTCTCTCCAGGCCTCAGATGAGCCCCTGGCTATGGGAAATACTTGCTTCTTCCACTTCTGGCTTTCACTTCTGCCACTGTGAAATCTGCATCTTTCACTGCTCAACACTTCAGATAGTCAACCCCAGGAAGCTCCTCATTTCTTTCGTACTTGGGAAGATTTTTCCACCTTCACAGAGAGGCAACATCTCACCTGCAATGCAAAATGCACTACCACAAAGTAGATTAAGTACACTAGAACAAGTTACGGCTCCTCTTACCTCTCCACAGAGGACTTAGCCCTGCCTTGCTCTTTGAAAGGGCAGTTTCCGGGCTGAAGCTACTGGCTTGGCTCAAAGCTCTTGAGAAGTGTTCATCCACTACTGAACCAATATCTCCCTGGAAGTAAGTGAAAAGGACGCAGCGAGAGTTAAGGTACTCCATCTCAGCAGGCTGGTCTTTCTCATCCTCCTCTTGCTTGCTGGGAAGCGTCACTTCCAGGGACTCCTGCATCTTGTTGTATATAGCTAACTTCTTCTGGGATTAAAAACAAAACAAACAAGAGATGTATCACTAGTGGCATTCAATGGAAGCACAACATCTGGTTTCTGTAAAGAAAAATATCTGAATACATTGAATACTCATTTCAAAAGTAAAGTTGGAACATAGGAATATTTTGCACAAAGGTCTGACGAAGCGTTTACCAGTGCTGCCTAGTTTTTACTCTTCACACATGGACAGGCCTGGTTCTCAGACACATTTCACAACCACAATTAACTTAATGGCAACTGCTTTCGCTCAGAATCTTCAAAAGAAAACAGACAGACTCTAGCAATTCACTCCTGTCTCCCACCTGGAAAGGATATTCCCATCAGCTGAGAATGCAAAGGTCGAGCCTAGCTCTGTGGAAGGGTGGCCACATACTGCCTGTATTTCACACGTCTAGCAGAGCAGTGACCAGGTTTTGCCACCCATACTCCCACTGTTGAGGGTACTCAGGTCTCTGATCCCCCCAGCACCTACCTACTTATTGGCAAAGGCACAGTAATGCCACGCAAGTCAAGGTGGGAGAATCTGAGGCTTTCTGGAAAGTTTTCCACTGTATTATAATGCAAAGTATGTCACAGGAAAAAAAAAAAAAAGTCTATCATGAGAAACTATGCCTTGGGTTGGGTTTGGGGGTACATGTATGTCATGTTTTAAAAGAAAAATCAAAAAAAAAAAAAAAAAAAAAAAAAAAAAAAAAAAGGAAAAAGTTTATGGAAAAAAGGACAAAAAATCCATGTCAGAAATAATCAGAGATGTGATCTGGGGAAGAGAGGAACTGACAAGTCTACACATACAAAAAAAAAAAATCACCAAACCAAAAATGCAGAGAAGCATTTAAAAATAAATAAATAAATAAAATCAGCCATCTGCACAAGGCTAATTCAGAATCTTCTCTCTCTCTCTCTCTCTCTCTCTCCCTCTCTCAAATCAAACCTAAATGTCAAAATAAATGCGTGTGAAGATCCATTTTGCATGGAACATATTTTTCAGATGTTCCACTTTACAACTGTTTTCACAGAACAGAAAAAAAAGCTCCCCACAACAGTCAGGCTGCAGGAATCACAGCTTTTAGCTAGCTAGCCATTTCCACAGCTGACTTTACACACAAACAGCTTCAGCAACCCCCAAACAGCTACAGCACTGAAGTATATCATAGCTTTTCTTTAGAATTACAGTTTGACTCATCTCCTATGATTTGCTTGGCAACACTTTAGCGTCATCAGAATCTCTTTAAGTTTACGGCTCTCTTCCTTTTTTTCTAAATTTGTTGTACAGAACAAGCTAAACGGCTACATAGTCTATATAAAGTTCCATTTATATAATAAATATGCTTGTTTGATTTAGAAATAATTGGAAAACATTTTCTGATCTTGTATACCATAGATATATTCACATTCTGTGCTTTTAAAATTGATTTAAGCACACACAGATTGCCTCATCATACTACAAAAAAGAAACTCTGAAGCTAATTTTTACTTACGAATGGTTATTAAAAAAAATAGCTTTTTGTCTATTTTAAACATCTCTCCAAACTTACAAGTAATATTAAAACCTAAAATACTAAAAGCTCAGAGCAATTAAGTGATATTCCTAAAATTACACTAGGTTAATTGATAAAAAAATGACAGTTCAGTAATAATTTTAACTGTGATCCTGTTGTACAAAATGTGGTGAGGGATGTAACTTATTTTATTTTGGAATTTTCAAGATCTAGACTGGGTTCAAACACTTTACAAAGAAAAGCTGTCCTGCAGCTCTGCTTAGCACGGCATTACTTATTTTAGACATATGGTTTCATCTGAGCACCCAACAACACTAATGAAAAGCTGTGGGATTCACAAAAAAAAAGTTAAGAAAAATTGCTAGAAATTAATTGCTAATGTAAAAACACATTCTGATGCTATGAATTAATTTTCTGAAAATGCAGGATTTGAGGTGACATAGAGAATATACTCTATATTTTTCAAATGCTTTGTGCCTTCTGTAAAGGAAAAAAATCATTTCCTAATATTTTCTCCTGAAATGCTTACTAAGCTATTGCTCAGAGTGAACTTCACAGTTTTGCCTAAGTAACCACAGCAAGATAAGAGCTTAATAGAACAGAAGTAGCTACAGAATGTATAATAATACTGTATTTACAGGAGATGTATGCATTTGAGGCATCTGCCTGATTGACCTGGCGGTATTTAAAAGAGCACCATAACTGAGATCCACTTAAAAATGCAAGACAAGTGGCTGGGGAAGGGCTGGGGGATTTTTTTTGTTTTTCTTTCTCTCTCTCTCTTTTTAAGAGACAAGCCATTAAAGAAATCTCCTATAGAAGTCTACATAGATATTGATGTATTGGGGCATCTCAAATGCATGGGCATATGCTCGTAATATACACATAATGCACGTTAAAACTATCATTACAGGTATATTATTTGTATTTATACTGCAAGTATGCAAATACATACACAAGCATGCAATTATATACAGAAACACATCCTTTAATACAGCCCCTGGCTTGAGTTGGTTATCAGGAAGGAAGTCTTTCAATGTTCCTATATAGAGACTGGAGCTCAGGAAATTAAAACTTATCTCCAGAGTCGCTTCTCTGTGCAGGAATGTTACCCCTTCCACAGCCTAAGAATCTAATTCATTTTCCATTTCAGTTTGTGTCCCTACCTCCACCCATTCAGTCCAGGAGAGTCATCACAAGATACTCTGAGCACTTGCTCCGTTTTCAAAAACAATGTCACATGCACGAGAGGTAGTACTGACAGACTGAAAGGTAGTACTGACAGACAAGTACAAGCCTCTCTGTGCACACTAAAATTACTTGCAATGAA
Organism: Nothocercus julius; assembly: GCA_013398735.1. Classification (NCBI taxonomy): domain Eukaryota; kingdom Metazoa; phylum Chordata; class Aves; order Tinamiformes; family Tinamidae; genus Nothocercus; species Nothocercus julius. The sequence goes on along the minus strand of VZSV01000027.1, from coordinate 1,674,348 downwards.
AAATTGTGTTTGGCAAGTTTTAATTTATAAATCTTAAAAAAAAAAAAAAAAAAAAAAAAAAAAGATTTTTCAAAACTGCATCAAGCTTGTGATGAGATGCATATCGCTGTAATTTCTATTACAGAAAGAAACTACCAGTTATTTTTTCCCCTGTAATTACACAACTTGGTAAATAATAAACTGCAATGAGATAAATGGCAACTTAAGTTTTCGCTGTCTACACGGTATACATAACTTACAATGCATACATCCCGTAATAGAAATCGCTGTTTTCTTCCCGTTGCCCCTTAAAATACCTCTGTCTGCATGCAAATTTTGGGCCGCTGCTTCTGACCTTAAAAGTGATCTTCTCATAAGCATTTCCGACTGCACTTGTGTGAGTGGAAAAGTATGCGAGATGATCAACTGCTGAATGAATTCATTGCGAGGAGGGGGGAAAGAGCTTAGGTTTCTTATAACTAGTCCGGCCTAGCCCCTTTTCACTTGCGCTTTTCTTATATGAACAGTTCTGGCATACATTTAAGTATCCAGCACTGTCTATAATGTCTCTATACAAAACAAGCATGTTTTGACTGAACACAATGTATTTCTTGATTATGTTCAGATTTCCAATATTTTCATACACTCATGATTTCCTCTTCTCTTTTCCTTAACAGCTAAGGACTAAAGTTAAGCTGTCTCCGGGAGTGGGGGTAGCAGGGGAATTATCATAAAATCATTACATCTTGGCAAAGGTCCAGAACATAGATCTAGAATTCAGATTAACACACTGAAAATCAGGTGGGGAAATGGGCAATTCAGACATGAGGGCATCTGATACCAAATTAGAAAATACACAGTGGGGTGGGGGAAAGTAAGTTACTGGCTGAAGAATGAGCGGGTAGCATCACCAAGCAAATAAAGCTATATAGCATAAGCTACACTCAGTTACAGCCAACATTATTTCTGTTATTCCATATATTCACAAACAAGCTCTTCCAAATGAGAATTTTACATCTTTTTACAAATAGCCTGAAGAAGCTAAAGGTCAATAGCAAGTCACCACTAATACCGGAACATTAAAAAAAGAAGGCTTATGTTGGATAAGCACGATCACCCTCTCTTCTGGAGGGAAAAAAGACCACTCAAATCTTTTACACCAACAAAGAATGTGGTCCAAAATCTCACACAAAATCCCCATCTGAAGATCACTGTTATTTTCTGACATATCCTATCCAGAACCGAGCAAAACTGTTCTCATGCAGTGAAATCCTGGCCACATTAAAGTCAATGGCAAAGGTCCAATTGACTTCAAGAGTCCCGGATTTCACCCATGGTGTCTGGTAAAAATGTCAGAACATTCTTCTCATAAATTGAAAAAATTTCACTTCCAGCTGAAACCGGCTAGTAGACAGCCAAACAAAGACAACTAAGAACAGTTGAGATGGGAGAATATTTCCATTCAGTCAAGTTAGGACTGCAAATTCATGCCAGCTCTTACTTTACATATCAGTTGGTTGCCTCTTCCTACAAGTTATTATCTCCATACATGCCATCATACAGCATATGGTCCTTTATGCTCCCAAGCATGAAAGTCTGGTGTGCCTGTGGCCACCTGTTACAGATTTTCCATTATGAGAGAAAGAACAGGAACCGAAAATAAAGAATAGCTACAGTGAGGAAACACTATATGACCCTATCCCGAGAAAAAAGCTGTCATTTGACATAAGCTTCTGAGAAGGAATTTGAGTAACAAACTCTAGGAAAACACGGACAGTCCTCCGTTTGTGAAAGCGCCTGCCAAGCAGCCTCCTATTGATAACACTGAGAGTATTCACGAAAGACGATAAATTCTAGCAATTGCAGAGCGGAATGCCGGGCCTGAGAGCTGCATTTACTGCACGCCTCGAGAACACGAAATGCTGCCTTTGAGCCTTGCTAAAGAGCAAGCACAGCAAAAAGCTCAACTATTCCTCTCAGGTGAGGGGCTGCAGCACTTGACCTGGCAGTGCCTGGTCTGCGCTGCTGAGGGAAGGAGGTGGCAGAGGAATAAAGAATTTACACAACATCATCTTTCACGCTACTTCTAAATGGAGGAGTATCGTTAAAGTCTAAAGCTTTGTTTTTATGTAGCTAGAGGACGATCAAATAGTGCTTGGCCCCAGTCAGAACAACAAAATAAAGCCGACCATATTTTTTCCTTTTCTTTTTTTTTTTTTTCTTTTTAATCTGCAGAGTCTCACAAGCAAAAGAAAAACAAAAACAGAGTAAGACTTCATCCAGCTTTTGCATGCCATGAAGTATACAGGTCAGGAGTTATACAGGTCTAATTTCTGTTGAAGCCAGCAGTAGGGCACCCATCAAGCTTCGGGAAAACCTCGCGGGACCTTCCAAAACGCAAAAACTAAACGCAAAGACATCTTCCAAAATGCAAAAACTAAACGCAAAGACATCTTCTGCTGTGTTAGACACTAAGGAATGCCACTCGCACACAGTGTCTTTCAGCAGTAGTAATACAAGCCCATTCTAAAAGTTCTAAACGCATGGCACAGAGAGCTTTACTAGAACACAGCACTTGAAACTAGGGTTTAGCTACAGCCATCTGACACAGCGTTAAACACAACTTGTCCTTGTCTGCAAAGCTATTCGTTTGAGAGGAAGAGTCAAGTTAGTGACCTAATTTTCTAATGAAGACAAGCCCTTATCTGGAAAAAGTCTGTCTACAGCACTGCCAGCAGTAAGTCTGACTTGAGCATATCACAACTCCTTGTGCTAGAGTGATTTAGCAGGGACAGTGTTTGGCTCAGCTCTCTACATTTACACACTGTGGAGAAATTCCAAAACTACTATTTACTGTAACTTCCCATTTAAAAGGTTTTTAGCTTGGGTGTTAGCGAGCCAGGCTGAATCCTACCTTTGCCTCCACTCTGCGGCTTACTACATCTAGACTAATCGGGTAGGACGTGCAGTCACTGCCTTCCTCATGCACCAAAAATAAATTAGCATTCTTCACAGATTAGGTGCTTCCAGAGACTCCTGCAGTGGGAAGATCTGTTACATCCACTCCTCTCTCAACCCACAAGAAACCCAAAACTTACTACTACAGCTTCAGAGCCCTTCAGCAGGGCATGCAATGAGCTGAGTTTTAATTTCACTGTTCTGCATGGTTGTACATTCCTGCAAGCACAACTCCCTACTGCACATGATCACATTGTTAACACCATTATGCATTCGCTCCGTATTTTAGACAGCAAAAATGGTAACCCCAGTTTATCAGTAGGATTAGGCCTGCACCCCATTTTCCTTCTGATAGCGTGTGAGCAAGTACATCCACCTTTCCTTACTTGCCTCAGCAAACACCCTGTATGTCACCAATCTCAAAGATCTAAGGTGCTAAGCCTCAGCTCTTATTAACATTCAATAGGAATTCAGGCTTCAGCCCCCTATGCCCTTTTAATAAATTCCACCTAAATTAATTTGCCAGCAAGTTCTTTCCTGGCTATGGACTGTTGAAAAGCTATGGCGGCAGAATTCCTGCCTTGCTACCCAGCGCAATATCAGCTCTGCGCTGATTTGAAGGCAACGGGAACTACACATAAGGAAAGGTGGGAGTAGCCTTAGGGTAGGGTAACTCTTCTAAGGGGGCACGACGGACCATTCCTATAAATCCCACTTCTGCACGCTCCAGGCGTCTGCTAGTCCGTCACCTAAACCGAGGCCTGTTACATCACACGGGAGACGCCCGTGGCCGCGCGTCGTGGCCGCAGAGGCGAGACGCGGTGCCGGCTGCCTGCGAAGGGGCATCGCCGGGGCCTGCAGCCAGCTCACACCCTGCACAAGCAGGTTGCCTCTTCGGAGGGACACTGGGACCCGTAACTTCAGCTCATGTCTCCACATCGGCACTCGCACCCGCTGAGGAGCCAGCTTAACTCTTTAAAAGTTGCATCTACTGCCCAAGGCTGCCAGCAACACGGGTGGTGTGCGACACAGCTTTATTACTCAAACACCTATCTTCATGCTGAGGCTTTGGCTGAAAAAAAAAAAAAAAAAAAAAAAAAACCCACACCTACAGTTCGCCACATGGAATAGGAAAAGCAACAGAAGCCCAACTCTGAGGGGCGCTTTTGTCTCAGGAAACAGATCATTTTACTGGGGACTGACACACAACAGAGTACACAACCCTGAAAAATGTTACAACGGAGTCCTCGGATATTTTAAGGATGAGCTCCACTGCATCGGCTCCAATACAGAATTTTATTTTTAAGAAGTCCCACTAATTCATCTTCTCCCATTGTTATTTTTTTAATCATAGCTTTCATTCCAGCAAAGAAGAGCATTCTTTAAACTGGTCATCATCCTTATGAAGAACACAGGGGAGTTTTACATGTTGAACACATGTGTAAGAAGAAACAAAAACCTGGCAGGAGATTATTCTTCCTCCTTTCTTAGGCTCTCTACCACTCGATTAAATATCCTTGCCAGAACAACTTTGAAGAAACGGAGCAACTTGTATAATGTCAAACGTTCATCTGAACGACAAATCGCTCCACTACAGATGGATGAGAAGTTTATTTTATGTTTAATTTTTTTTTCCAGGATTGGATCTCAGAGCATATCCACAAACTGCTCTGAAGTTTACAGCTGCCAGAATTGCAGGGTGCTACATTCTCAGTTTGGCGGCAACGGCTCCGTTTTCCAGCCTGACACTTGACTGGTTTATGAAGATCCTTCAGCTTCAAATATTTCAGGAAAATTGGTTCAAGGAGGATTAGCTAAAATAAATTCTCAGTAGATGTGGAATGGTGGGATTTGGAAGTTCTTTTGGAGGTAACAGGATATATTGTACTGGCCACAAGTCATAAGCTGTATTGGCTCAGTTGAGCTGGGTTTCTTGCCTCACACGTGAGCCTCCACTTTCCACAAACAACATGACCTCTAAGAGCTCAGTTTATTTAAAATGAAATTTCAAGTAACTGGCCTTCACAAGGATGCTTTGGGGACATTTCATATACGGTCCTGCTTACAGCTGATGAGGAAGTTTCAAAATTCTGTTTAAAATAAAAGAGCCACTGCACTTGCATGTGACACAGCAGCTGATGATTATTTAATATTTTTTCAGGTACTACGTGTTCTATCCCCCAAAATTGGAAAATAGAGGCAACCACCCACAGAGTAAAATGACAGAAAGTCCACCAAAGTTTCAGTGGTGCTTTTCTACTTCTATGTCTCTTAACTAAACAGGCAAAATTACCCTCAAGTCCCTCCCCTGCCAAATGAACCAGGCTAACAAATGGACTTTGAGATATTCTAAGAGAAGTTTATAAATAAAATTAATGAATAAGTTGAACGTTCTGCAAGCTGTGACCTAGATTAGAGAAGAAATAAAAACGAAGGCACGCTGCAGAGGACAAAACTGCCAGGCTTCCCGGCTTCTGTGTTTACAGTGAGCAACGTGAGCAACCTTGAAAAGTCAGTCTCAGTATCACCGCTGCGAAAGCTTTTCCTCCCAACAATAAAGAAAAAAACAATAACATGCGATAGGAATTTTAATGTTTTAGCCCATATTCGTGTCTCCCAGGCAAGTTGATATTAGGGGTCACTTCCCATGTACGGGGAAAACAATCTTCATGGATAATAATGATAAAACCTTATGGAATGCAGCAACAACCAAAAAATGTATTCTCAGATGACTACATTAGGGCCAAGTCAATATTAGTCCCACTTCACCCACGCACTGCATAGTCTAAAAATGCTGTCAGCCCGATAAGAATTTCCT
>VZSV01000027.1:1655778-1667486 GCA_013398735.1 Nothocercus julius | reverse complement strand
GCCTGCGGCGCGGTCCCCGCGCCCTGCCCTCCGGCCCACGGGCGGGTTTGCCCCGAGCGCCCCTCGGCCCGTTCCTGTCTGCCTCCCCTCGCCCCCTCCGCGTTTTCCCCCCTTTTCTTTTTTTGCCCCCCTCTAGTGCTTTTGGCAGCGCGCTGGGAATGGGAAGCGTTTCGGATCTTGCTTTCACTTCCGTGAGCCTCGATCGCGCTGGAAACGCGGCGCTTGGGGGAGCCGGCAACTTCTCCACATTGAGTGTCATGGGCATCCACAGCCCTTCGCATCCCGATGGATCCTAGCACTGCCTGGAAACTCAGCCAGGAGGAAGGAGAAACCCAAGGCAGGTTGGATGCATTCTGGATGCACTGATCACCACCCCCTTCCTCCCTACTGCTGACCTGCAAACTTTAAAAAAAAAAAAAAAAATTAGCACAGCTCGATTTGAAAAGTATGCGGAAAAGCAGGATCTGGTTGAAATGGCTCAAGTCCTACTCAAATAAATTCATGGCCTACCTCTGTACACACATATTTGCTGGGGAGCAGCCCTACTGCTGCCCAGCATTTGCAGGCGATGCCATTCCTCTTGTGGAAAGGACTAAGTGGATGGCTTGCTAGCGTGATCCACTTACAAGCCTTGGAACTCCTCCACCCATTTGCTCCTCTTTTCTTCTTTTTTTTTTTTGCCTAAAATGAATTATTTCAAGTCTCTTTTCCAGAAAAAAAACCAAAAAGTCTACATTTATTAGACAGTCAAAATCTTGAGGAAGCCTTTCATCAAAAATCCTAAATTTATACTCTTTCCCTTCCCCTTTTCCCTTTCTAACTATATTTTCACGTGCACACCCTCTTTGCCAGAACAGTTAGAGGAATACACAAGGTTAAAACAATTTTGTCTGACCCCTGTAGGAATCCCTCTTTATAGAAAGCATTTCTCCAAAACCTTTGCCTGCAAAGCTTTAAAAAAAAAAAAAGTCTGTAGACACATTTGGATTTTGTAGTTCAGGGCATGCAGATTTTAAAATAGCTATATATATATACTTTTTTTTTTTTTAAGAGCTTTGGTAATTTGTTCTCGAGAGGTTGCATTTGTGCAGATGGCTCAGTGGATGCCGTCTATGCATCAACCTCTGCAACCAGGCACAAGTCCCAGCAAGGGTGTCCTATGTACAATGCTCACTTTGCTATACCGAGCGCCTGGGCTTCTGGACGGTTTCTTGGGGGAAACAGAAAATCCAAGTGCTGATTGCTTTCTACAGATCTCCAGTCGAGCGGGGCCCTATTCGTTTCAGAAATCTCTTTCCCCTCATTTCCTACCATGGCACCAAGAAGAAAATTGCAGGAGCTGGCGGCTGTCGCTGCTCAGGAAGAAGTACCCCCTTCGGAAGCTCGCTGTTCCTGGATGCGCGCCTGATCCCGACCTGGCCGTTTTCGCAGCGGAGCGTAAGGCACAGCTCTGTTCCGGCATTCCTCCGGCCGCTCAGTCTCCTGGCACGCGGCCCCCTCGCATTTGGACAACTGGCTGCTATCCACCCTCACAGATCTTCTCGGGGAAGAAGCTGCACTGCTCACTGCCGAGGATTGGGAAACACGTTTCCTGTTTTAGGGAAGATGTTGTTTAGCACCGTTCTGGCTGAAGTAGGAAAGAGGAAAAAAAAAAAAAAAACAGTACTAATAAGACCTGATGCTAATTTATCCACTTAATAAAAATTAATAAGTCCCTGCAAAGTCGCAGATAGGAGGAACTTTTCTTAGTAGTGATTAATCAGTTTGTGAAGAAGATGCACTATTGATCCCTAAAGCAAAAACAGATCAAAATAACAAATAATTTATCATTTAATGTGCCAGGGCAATGTTCTAAGGTGGGAGCACATTAGCAAACATTCTCCTCCGAAGCTCATGAGGTGAGCAGGTTGATGGACATCCTAAAAGAGACAGAACGGTTCTACAGGATGCCAGGGCGCTCATACTCAATGAGTGCACATTTCTCATTATTTCAGATCCTGCAGTGATTCCTTTTGTACGCCTTAAGGTGCAAAAATGGGGCATGATTCATCATGTCAAAAAGCAGAAGGGAAACGCTACTGGGCAGATGTTTGACAAGATGCCTCATGTCAGTCTGCCAATGGCACTGAGCCATCGTTGAAAATGATTTTGACATGATATAGTGCATCAGTTCTGTAGCATGAGACCAGCATATTCCAAAAATAGGGACAAATTCACCTCTGGCCTAAGTAGAAGTAACTGCAGTGACCTCATTAGATTTGCATCTGCTTATGTCAACAGTGAATCAATCTGGCCATAATCTGGAATTTGTATGAAAAGATGATGGTAAGTGGTTGCATTTTCAAATATATATTACATTACTTTCTACCCACAGCATTCAAACACCCTGAGACATGGTAAAGCCACCACCTCTCTGGACCCTTTCCCCTCCCATGAAAAGCAGGATCAAATCTCTGTTTTTAGCTATACAAATGTATCTACATTGCAACACTCTGTGAATGGTACCCGGGAGTATACAAAGAGTTACCCTTCTCTACAGATTTGGGGGTACAATTTGGAATACAAATTTGGGGATTTCACAGGGAATAGGAATTTATAAAAAGGAACGGAGAGAGTCTCAGAGAGTATCTCCATGCCATCTCACAACAGCAACTTCAAGTGCTAGATGCCCAAGAACTGGAGCAAATTCAACCTTAAATAAAGATTAGACAGCCTAACAGTCAAAATAGAGCATGAAGAGAATAGCCAGGATAGAGTGTAAGATCTGATAAGATGTGGAGATTTCTTAGAAGATAAAGTACTTTCTTGTGGTCCCCTTTCATGCCTTCTGAATTAGAAGTGCAGGTACCTGGTGCAGATGTGCCATGCTGACAAAAGGAAAGAAGGGGAAGAGACCAAGACATGACTAGTGCAAGACCTTCTTTACAGGAAGCCTTACGGAAAAGAAACACACTGGCTTTTTGCCAGCATCATGTTCTGTAATGAGAAAAAAAAAAAAAAAAAAAAAAAAAAAAAAAAAAAGATTTGCTGTATTTTAAGCTAAATTCATTCATCCTTGCTGTGTATTCTAATTTTGTAAATCCATTGGGCTAAATTTAATGCTTGGACTAGCTTAAGTTCAGAGATGCTAAGCGCAGTCATGGGAAATAAAGACAACAAAAGCCACCCATAACACCAGATAAGCACCATGGCCAAACATGATTTGGTACAGCTGCAGTATAGGTTGTAGCACCAAGGAAGCACGACAGGTTAGTCATGGGATAATTCTGTAGGAAAGAGGAACAGTACAATAGCGTAGCTGAAGCAGTCCCCACAGCCCACTCAGGCTCTTCAGGAAATTATCTGCTTGAATGTTTTAAGAAGTGCTTTTCCTTTTGGAGTTGTGGGTGCTGGCCATTTCTACAGACCAGAAAATTTATTAGGTCTGAATAAGTGCTGGAAAAGAATTGATAGTAATTCTAACCTTTTGAACAATAACAAGAAAAAGTAAGAATCCTCCCCTCACTTCTCATCACCATGCAATTATTTCCAAATATCTCTTTGACGAGACAACTCTGTACATTTACGAGTTCCACAGAGATTAAAGCAAACAAAATAAACAAGTCCTTTATTTCCCTCTGCTTCCTTGTTTCATCCTCTGCTGGCGTTCTATAAGTATTTAAATCATTGGAAACCACACCCTAGCTAGCTGTGGCTAGTATTTACAGGCAAAGCCCCTTGGCTTTGCTATGGAACTACACTCAACAGCCAAAAATGCAGCATTTTCATTTTTCCTAAATGAGGCAAGCAGATCTGAAGATATGTGCTGCATGCCAAGAAAAGAAGCACCAAGCGTTACCTATTCTTTAGATATTAAGGTTTCTAAAGGTTTGACTCCAGTTTATATGATGCTGGTAGCCCAGGTTGAGTTGGGAGCTCCTAGGCAAGCTCCTGTAAAGCTGACGCATCATCAGCACTGCCATTACATTTCCAGCTGTTACGGCACAAGTCCCAGATGTGCAGGAGGCCACTGACAGCTCTAACCCTCCTGGACTGAGCCAGGTGCTCCCCACTGCAGAGCAGAGGATAGGCAAAGCAGTGCAAGCAGGCTCCATTTCATTCCTAGAGAAATGGACTGGGAACATATTTAGACCTCCTCAAACATTTGAAGAGAGGCAAGAAAAAGGGAAAGAATTATTTCCTCTTCTGAGGAATTAAAGTTTCTTTCTGTGCATATTTATATTGCTCTAATCCAAAACAATATCGAAATTGAAGGGTTGGGTGTTGGTGAGGAGGAATGGAGGAAGTGTTGCAGTCATTTACCACCATTTTCATTCATACAGCAGCTTGAGAGTAAAGGAAACAGGCTTGAAGTTTCCATTATAAATGTGGCAATTATTCACCAAGGTTTTGAGCCCTGTGGAATGGGAGCAGCTGTTTGTGAGTGGCAAGTATGTTTCAGGACACTTGATTATGGTCACCACATGCACAGCAAGCCCTTCACATCATGAAAGAATCTGGACACCCCTCTAGCCACCTCCTTCATATTTTGTCATATATGCAAAGCTGTAGTGCCAGTTACAGAAAATATCCGTGTTTCTTCAAGTCACTAACAGCTTTCACATCTCCTGTCTCTAATCTTCAGCAAACAGATCAAGGACTGTTATTCATTTTAATGCCTAAATCTGTTACCTTTATTTTTGTAATATTTTCTGTTACTACAGAAAGTGGTTAGCTCACAAAGAAAAATAGGAAATTGTGTCAAAGGCCCAAATCCTTCCTTGAAATGTGCAGATTTTTAATGGCTTCAGTGGAAGATATACACTGCAATCCCTGGCCATGAAAATCATCCCTCTATTCTGGATTTTTTCACCATATCTTTTCCATAATACAGCATTAAACACGTTTCCATCTCAGCAGTTGAATTTTAGGGCCCCCTTGCATCTGTGAGGGAAGTGCAAAGCAGCTGGGCAGTAACTACAAAGGAGATCTAATTCCAATCTTCAGATGACAGACGATGCCTTTCTCTTCCATCCTCCTCATCACAGCAGAGCACACTGGGGTGTTCCTCCAAGCCTGTAGCGGGTACAGCAGCAGCGGTTGACCCAGCTCCCGGAGGGGTGGCTTCAATGCTATTCCAGCTTACCCTGGAGGTTGTTTTGGTGCCCAGGTGGCCATGAGTTAAGCATAGATTCACTTGCCCCTTCTTCACTTCCAACCTCCGCGGCTGCACCAAGTGGTGAACATGGAGTAATTGAAGATGAAGCGCAGCTGCTGTCAAACTGGCTCCTCGTGACTGAAAAGCCTGGAAGAGGAAGCTTTACTGCTCTGCAGGCTGGAGTGCAGGGACCAGTGTTTGTGGACCCTGACTGCCACGGTGAGCTGTATTTACTCCTCCTGGCTGCAGCAGAGCCACTCACAGAAGACTGAGGTGGTCATCCAGTCACTGTGCCACATCTGTAGCTGCTGAGTGCTGTGGACACAAACGCCTTTCTGATGAATTAGCCAGAATTCGATACAGAGTTTAGACCAGTTTTCTGCAGCTGGGGACAAGCTGACAATGCCTAATCTGGCACGGAGCCCATCGTAAAACATTAGCCCATCAGCACATTTTGAACAAATCTGAACCAGCCAAGAGTGTTTATAGCAGAGCATGCTTGCATCAGCTAAAAGCAAGGATTTTAATCCAATTCAACAAGTCCTAAGATAGGTCTATACTCTGGGGGCACTTCAGCCAGAACTGTAACCAAAAGAAGCCAGCGTGCCTTCCTCTCTCACCTTTGCTTTCTTCCTGCAGGCTCCTTTTATATCAGTGCAGACACACATGTCTGTGAGGCTAACAGGACAGAGATGCTGGGCCAAGTTCGGACTAACTCAATAAATACATGATTGGTTTTAACGTGGGTCAGTTCACAGTATGAAAAGCAGTCTTACAATCCAACTTTCGAACACTCAAATGAAGCCTGAATCCCAAAACTAATCCTTGCTAGAATCACTGAGACTATTCACCTTTTTCCTATCCTGCATTCTGATACCACAATCTACAGAAGAGCAGGAATGGTTTTATATTTCTTCATCGCTCTTAGATCTTTATCACAATTGTATGGTTTTGTCAGCAAAAGTGTTTAATGCATCCTTCCCAGCTGGGCTGCTTTATGTAATTCCTGACATAACAAAGTAACAGCAGCCCTTCTTCCAGTCAAGCTGCTTGATATTGGTGTTTTCTATAATAACTGATCTAGAAACGCTTGCCTTTTATTGGGTATTATTAGTGATTATGGGAGCATTTGATGAACACTCTCGTTTACAGACATGGGCAAATCCTTTCTTCAGCTGGAGTGCCAGAAGACATTTAACAAGAAACACTGCAGTGTTTCAATATCAAGTATCGCTTCCTAACTTTATGTATATATATGTTACATGGCAGTGAAAAGTTGTTTTGCTACTGCAATGCACAGTTTAGTAAGTGCCTTTAAATAGATTTAACAGATGTTTGGTTTTTTTTATTGGTTTTGCCTAAAACATGTGTTAGAGTAATAATGTAATTTGCTGCTATAATAGATTATAATAATAATAGAGATCATCAGCATTTTCCAATTTCTTTTCATATTGCTTCTTGTAATCTCATGATCATAGTTTTTTCATGAACTTTTCTTTGCTCATCAAAACAACATGTGCATATGAGGAAGAAAATGTATAGAAAAAGACATTTCTAGAGTATTACCAGTCTCTTAGTAAGTGAAATGCAGCTATTAATAAAACCTAGACTGATCTTCTCACTTGTCTATGGCATCCTTCCTTTTCCCTCACGAAACCAGTCTACTCTGTATGTGTGTGGAAGCAAACAGTCAATTCTATGTGTGTGTGTACTTATGTTTATATACATTTTTACACATTTCTTTATTAGGTCAATAATTTTCACAACTCTATGAGCAATTTCCGCTATTTCTTTTACAGTTGGAGAAATAGAGACCATGGGCTAAGCACCTGGCCGGAATTTTACTTTCTAGGCATGAGCTTAAATCGTGCAGTTTGTCCTTATCTCTTGTAGGGTGCAAGGACCACCCACATGACAATTCCTTACTCCAGAGATTGGAATCTCTCTGCTGTAGGATGCAACTGCTTTAGCAAAACAGTAACTCTTATGGTGAACAAAACCAGCATCCTGAAAATGCCTGAAAAGAGCAACTTAAGGAGGAACTAGTGATGATCACAGTGATGATTCTCTGCTTGCCAGAGCCAGAGGATAGGAAAAATCCCTTAGAAAGATTTACACTTGCACCAAACATAGAGCAAGTAACTGAATAAAGTGTTCTAAAAGACAGGAATACAAGAGCTGTAGATTAAGCTCCATTCCCCGCCCCGTGATTGAATCAGTTTTCTCACCCCTTCGATAGCCCTTAACCATATACACAAGCATGTGAACTGACATTAACAACTAGAAAAAAATATTACACTTCTCCCTTAAAATTAGAGCATAGCATATTTCAGTAGTTTGGTGGATGTGGGTCCAACAGTGGGTCATTGGTGTTCGACTTGGTGTTCTAAAAAAAGTTAAATGTTTCTTTTACATTCATCTTTTTTGTTGTTTCAAAAAGATTATTATGTTGTGGGAGGCTCTAAGTGAAACAAACAATGACAGTACCAAAAAGGAAAACCAACAAAAGTCAGTGTTTCAACTCAGTTCAGAAAATAGGCTACCTAAAAATAATGGCTTACATTTCCCTACCACCACAGAGAAGCATATATGCATACATGCATTGAAGAGGTGTCATCCAAAAACTCACGCTCATTAGAAGGCATTAGACTTGCAGTGTGGAATGATACTGAGTCTGGGATCGTAAGTGTAAAATAAGGAAAATAAATCAAAGCAGACACCTGAAGCATTGCAAGCTACAAAGAACTGACCTTCGTGGGTAGTCTTTGATTAAGTCAGTGGTGAAGCAGTTGCAGCTTTATATTCGAGAACTCTTTTCCCCTATAACTTCATCAGCTTGCATGGCTCCTACTCTGAGAGACATGAAGGAGGAGAGGATGTACAATTAACCCCTTAACACCTGACTCCATAGACACAGGGCAGTCCAGGCTCTTTTATCAGTGCCAGTTGGGTCCTACACCTACCAAGTGATGTAGGCAAAGTCAGGAGGATAACTTGGGAGGTTAGGTATTGCATAACACATCTTGATACCACAAGGATGTGAATCGTTTCATTTATGGTAACCAGCCCAAACTTAATACTGTAGATATACACTCTCCAAAAAAAAAAAAAAAAAAAAAAAAAAACACATCCATATTCCAGCCAAATGCTAGCTTGCTAAAAGTAACTCCTATTGAAAGTCAAGGCAAAAAAAGTAAAATGTGTCTGTTGGCAAACCTATAGCAGTAAAAATTGTTTCTCTTTTTTTTCCTTTGACCCCATGGAATATTTTAAGGTACATTAATATATATATATATGCACATACTTAAGGTATTATTACTCTATTAAGATGCATGAGGAAATTAGTAATTCACATGAACAGTTCCTTGCATATTTATCATATTTCAGAAGATACTCAGCGCACTTTCAATTTTGTTTGTTTTGACATAGCAATAAATAAGGAAGACAGGAAGTAGTTAACAAAAGTAAAATTGAGCCAGGAATCCTAAATGGCAAACTACAGCTATTTGCAGAAGTACTTTTACAATTTCAGTATAGTATACTGAAGTACCTCTTTGAAGAAATGAGTTCTTGAAGCCTTTAACTTGTGGAGAAGCACAAATGCCCTTGCAAAGGGGAGGAGGCTACACCACCAGTGAATGAGCCACATTTTTTTTTTTTTTTCTTCAATATAAGCAACCTATTTTTACAAGTTTGACACAGAGGTTTTCAATTTCAACAGATTGAAGTTGTCCTCACATCCCAGCCTAAACAAATAAACAGTAAAGGGAGGTGGCTTACCTGTTCTCAAAGTTCCTTGCAAGGAATGCAAAGAAACAACACTAGCACAATGCACAGGCAGTGACGGTGAAAAACTTCCTCCCCAGGGCCATAGAGCACTGCAACACCCATCACTGAGGGCAGTGTTCTTGGCAGGAGTCTCCAAGCCTAACCTTAGGGGCCTAAATGTACTCATATAACTCCAAGTTAGAGATGGTGAAGAAGTCTTTTCATTCTGACTGAAGGCAACTGTTTTTTCTACCAACAGTATCCGTATATTCCTAGTCAGGGAACACTAATAGGCAGCGGCACCTGAGAAAGATGGGCTGTGGAGCCCTAATTAAGCAGCAGCTGACATACCACTTTTCAAACTAAACATCCAACTGAGATGCTGTGCATATGGTTTGTAAACAAATGAACATAGAACAGCCCTAAGTGTTTCTACAATGAAATATGCCTAAGGCATGCCATGGAGCTCCCTTTGCCCTTGTAACAAATGATCTAACAGTTCTCAGGAGGAGGAAATGAGGCTGATTTGTAGCTCTCTTCAAGAGGCTAGCTCAGTTAAGAAAGACTTCTTAATTGCCTGTTCTTCATTATTTGATGCATAAAAAAGTAAAAATCCTGAGGGCCACATCCCCGAAAGGTATTTAGGTACCTAAGCAGGCAACTAAGCAGAATTTAGTTGCTATTACAAACAGTGATATTAAAAACCTTTGCTCAGCTGCTGCCCAGTTCTGAAGGCTCTTAAACCTAAGTAGGAGCCTATTTCAGTTTTAAAGTTCTCCAGGTGCCTAGCACTGAGCTTCTGCATGTGCCAAGAAACACTTAATTCTTGACAGTGCTAAGGAAGCTAATGCCAGCTTGGTGCTGAGCCAGCTGAGAGTCAGAAATTAGGATGTCTTTTTTTTCCCCTGAAGGATTTGAACCATGATGAACATTTCTCTACTGGACAAAAGTTTCTGAGAGTTTACCTGTCCCCCTTGAATGGGTCATAAATAAAGTCAGCCCAATTACTTAGTACAATATGGCAAGTGAATGGGATTGCTGAAAGATACATCACAGATCCGAGCAGTTACACAACTGGAAGCAAAACAGCAAAGACATAGTCCTAATGCCTATATGAGCATTTAGAGCTGCAAATTATGAAGAATAAATGAGCCAGACACTTCACCCATAGCAAGGCAAGACACAACCTCATTAAATACCTGTATCTTCTCCCTTCGGAATAAAGTGTGAAAATTTATTCTTTAAATAGTTGGATCCAGGACATTGTAAGCTCATTGGCTGCAGTGTATGAAAAGCACTGGGGCAGCCCCTATAGCCTTGCCTAATTCAGAGTCCTATTAAAGAACAAGGAAAGGATAGAGCGGAATGAGGATGGGAGCTTTTATTCCCCTTTACTCATGAGTGAGCTTATGCATCTCATGAGTGGGTTTATACATAGATCTTGCTTTTCCAATGGCATTTGTGCCATGCTATCTAGATACCATCATTTTGAAAAAGTTAGTTGTTCTGTTTCACTGTGTATAATCTTATTGGTATCTGCTTAAGCAGGATGGGGCTCTTTCAGAAAAGTGTTTGGATTAGAGCTATGTTCCACATACAATATCCAATAAGCTTTATTGTCATATTTCATTAGTTCGTTGTGAATTCAGATAGTGCTCTAATGGAACAAGGCAGACTCTTGACTTGGTAAATACAGAGTCAGAAGAAAAAAGGGCTTATGTGAGAGCCTATAAAAGTAAGATGGTTTAGACATAGGGCAGCTGCTCCATTCTTGATTCCCTCTATTATGCCTCAGTATGGGCAGACTTTAGACTGCCAGATCTCATACATACATTATTGTATTTTATAAAGTTTGGGTATAATAGGAAAAATTGAAAAGATAAAATGGCAGTGTTACCTCTTCTGTTCCTCCTCTGACACTTTGAATTACTTCAGATAACAATAAACTCCTGGGGGATGTGATTACTTTTAAAATTAAAGCTGTATAAGAAAAAATATTACAATATTTCACAGAATCTCAGTATGATTAAGGTTGGAAGGAACTTTTGGAAGTCGTCTAAATCAACCCCCCTGCACAAGCAGCGTTACCTAAAGCACAGGGCACAGGGTCACATCCAGGTGGGTTTTGAATATCTCCAGAGAAGGAGACTCCACAACCTCTCTGGGCAACCTGTTCCAGTTTTCTGTCACCCTCACAGTTCTCCCTCAAATTCAGGTGGAACTTCCAGCGCTTCTGTTTGTGGCCATTGCTTCTTTTGTCCTGTTGTTGGCCACCACTGAAAAGAGTGTGGCCCCATCCTCTTGACACACTTCCCTAAGGTATTTATATACCTTGATGTGATAAGCTAAGCTAAGCTAAGCTAAGCTAAGCTAAGCTAAGCTAAGCTAAGCTAAGCTAAGCTAAGATAAGATAAGATAAGATAAGATAAGATAAGATAAGGTGTGTGTCTCAGCCTTCTCCTCTTCAGGCTGAACCGTCCCAGCTCTCTCAGCCTCTCCTCATAGGGGAGATGTTCCAGTCCCTAATCATATTTATAGCTCTATGCTGGACTTTCCAGTAGTTCCACATCTCTCTTGTACTGGCTAGCCCACAAGTGAACAGAACTGCTCCAGATGTAGCCTCACCAAGGATGAATAGATGGGGAGGACCACCTCCTTCACCTGCTGGCAACACTCTTCCTAAGGCAATCCAGGAAACCATTGGCCTCCTTGCCTACAAAAGCACATTGCTGGCTTATGGTCAACTTGTCCACCAGGATGCTCAAGTCCTTCTCTGCAGAGCTGCTCTTCAAAAGGTCATTCC
>VZSV01000027.1:1630744-1653944 GCA_013398735.1 Nothocercus julius | reverse complement strand
TCCCTGATCTTCCTTTTGCTGTTAATGTATTTGAAGAAGTTTTTCTTGTTATTTTTAACATCCCTGGCCAGATTGTGTTCCAACCATGCCTTAGCTTTCCGCGTCGCTTCCCTGCATTCCCTGACAACGTTCCTGTATTTCTCCCAAGGGGCCTGTCCTTTTTTTCACTTTCTGTATACCGCCTTCTTCTGGTTGAGCATTGCCACAAGCTCCTTGTTCATCCACGCAGGTCTCCTGCCCGCCTCTGCCTGACTTCTTGCACACAGGGATGCACTGTTGCTGGGCGTGGAGGAGGTGCTGCTTGAACACCAACCAGCTCTCTTGGGCCCCCTGACCTTCTAGAGCCCTAGCCCACGGGATTCTTCCGAGGAGGTCTCTGAAGAGGCCAAAGTTGACCCTCCTGAAGTTCATGGTTGCAAGGCTCCTTACAGCCCTGCCTCCTCCTCGTTGGATCCTGAACTCCACCAGCTCATGATCACTGCAGCCGAGGCTACTCCCTACCTTCATATCTCTTCTCTGCAGAGCTGCTCTTCAAAAGGTCATCCTCCATCCTGTGCTGGTGTCTGGGGTTATTCTTCTCTAGGTACAGGACCCTGCATTTGCCTTTGTTGAACTTCATGATGTTTCTCTCTGCCCACCTCTCCAGCTTGTCCAGGTTCCTCTGAAGGGCAGCCCTGCCCTCTGGTCTATCTGCTACACCTCCTACTTTTGCATTAACTTGCAGAAGGTGCACTCTGTCCCTTCGTACAGATCATTGATGAATAAATTGAGGAGGATTGGATCCAAAACTGTGGGACACAGCTAGCTGCAGTTCTCCAACTAGACTCTGCACTGGTGATCTCAACCCCTTGAGCTCTGCCATGTAGATAGTTTTCAATCCACCTCACTGTCCACTCATCTAACCCACACTTCCTGAGCTTGCCTATAAGGATGTCATGGGAGACTGTGTCCAAAATCTTTCTGAAGTCAAGGCAGACAATCTCCACTGCTCTCCCCTCCTCTACCCAGCCAGCCATTCCATCGTAGAAAGCTATCAGTAAGTATGATTTCCCCTTGGTGAATCCATCCTGACTTCTCCTGATCACCTTCTTGTCCTCCACATGCTTAGAGACAACAAGCAGGATGTTTCTTCACCTTTACAGGGATGGAGGTGAGGCTGACTGGCCTACAGTTGCCTGGGTCCTTCTTCTTGCCCTTTTTGGAGACTGGCTTGACACTGGCTTCCTTCTAGTCCTCAGGCACCTTGCCTGTTCTCCATGACCTTTCAAAGATGATGGAGAGTGGCTTAGCAGTAATGCCTGCTAGCTCTCACAGCACTCTTGGGTGCATCTCATCAGGGCTCATGGATTTGTGGGTGTCATGTTTACCTAAGTGATCTCTAACTTGATCTTCCTCAACCAAGGGCAAGTCTTCCATTCTCCAGACATCCTTCCATTCATCCAGACAGGTCTGGGATTTCTGAGGGCTGGCTTTAATAAAGGCTGAAGCAAGGAAGGTGTTCAGTAACTCTGCCTTTTCAGTATCTTTTGGTAACCAGGGCATCCACCCCACAACAGTATCTCCCATGTTCGCCTGCCCTTTAATCATTACTCGCAAGTTCTCAACTCACTCTTCATCCATGCCTAGGCAAAGCTCAATACATTCTAGTTGCTCTTTCATATAAAGAGCAACTCCTCCACCTTGCCTTCCTGGCCTCTTTCCTCAAAAGCACGTAGCCAACCATGACAGCACTCCAGTCATGTGAGCTATCCCACCATGTCTCCAATTACAATGAGATCACAGCACTGCGACCACTTTCTCCAATCCTCCTGTTTATTTCCTATGCTGTATCCATTGGTATACAGGCATTTCAGGGTGGTAATCAAGCCCACAGGTCTCCCAGAAGTGGAAGAGGACCCTCGTACACTTTTCCCCAGTTCCATGCACCTGTTGGAGGTAACTCAACTTAAGCCACATTATACTGACTGCCCTGTCACTGTAACTCTCCCCACATCTTGCCTAGTTTAAAGTCCTCCTAATGCAGCTGGCCAGCCTGCTGGCAAAGACACATGTGCCTTGCTTATTGAGGTGAGTCCTATCTATTCCCATTAGTTGCAGGTCTTCGAAAAGGGTTCCATGGTCATAGAAACTGAAACCCTGCTGCCAGGACCAGCGGCGCAGCAGGTGGTTAACCTGGAAATTAAGCTTGTTTGGCATGCTGTTTCCACTTCTCCAGAGTGAGGGTGGATCTTGCAGAGCTTTAGAAGGAAGATGACTAATCTTTGAAGAAGACAGAATTTTCTGTGGGTAGAAATGGAGCAGCCTCCTCCAAAGTCACTGCAAACCGCAGTATCACTCCTGTCACATTCTCTAAAATGTATGTAGTGAGGTGTATATCTTTCTAAATAATTGAAAGAACTCTTCCCCTTCCCCTCTCTAAAAGAATGCAAACCTTATTATCCATGGTTGTAAAGCACTCGGATATTACAGGCATTTTTTATATCACAATATGCAAGGAATAGAATTGGTATTATATGAGTACTAACAGTAATAAGCAGTAATATCCTTCACATGCGAAAAAGAATAAGTTGTTATATTGATCTGTGGTCTTCCATCCCCAAAAGAGAAAGCTGAGTACACCAACTATATTTTGAATTTCAGTTATGCAAATCTAAAAGTTGCAAAGCTATTGCATACAGTTCAGCACCAACACATAGCAACATTTCACTTACCAATTATCTCACTATTTGTTATGCTTTTGAGTTGTCCAACTGACAGCTTGAATAGGGTTTCATTGACCTTTTTTGTCTAAAATAGCCTTTAAAAAACATTCTCAAGAGACAAGTCTTTAAAAGGCTGTTAACATTAAATCTCATTGAGACCACTTAAATGATTTTTGTGCAGAGTTGCTGAATTAGTAAAATACAAAGATTCTTCCTGGACATATTCTATTTCAATTGAACTTTTTCACTATAACAAGCATACCAAACATACCAAAAGAAAAAATGTTTTGTGGAATTGCACATATCATTGTTTTTAGTGAAACTAATGTTTGTGGATGCAAAGGATTGGTGACAAGACAGACTACTGGGAAATTAATTAGGCTTATATAGGCACTAGAAGAAGAAAAAGGCAGGCATAGCAAGACTTGGAGCAACCTTTCCTGTTGTTCTGAGCTCATGTCATTTCTCCTAAAGAACTGAAGTAGGAAGCTGAATTAAGGGGGTGATAAGTGGCTGTTGGTGAGGGTCCAGAGACATGGATCTATCACTCACTTCACTCAGTCAGTAATGGGCAAGAGAGGCTTCGGGGACAGTAGATGACTCCACAGCTTATAGGTAGCAATCTTCCATGTCGGTATGAGGGGAAGATGGCAAATGGAGCAGCATTCCTGTTTATGGCAGTCCAGCATTTGGGTTTGGTGCTGGAAGACACTTTACCTTTGAAAAAATTTGCTCCTATTGCATTTCTCACTGGGGTTGTGGGGTTTTTTTTTATCACCTTAAGACTGATGGTGACTTTTATCAGTTACTACAGTAAAGATAATGAAGGACTCAGAATACTCTTTGCTAGTCTTCATCAGTAAAATAGACATAAAAATCTGTTTATTAATTATGCTAATTCAGGATTCTACATCTGTGATTCTGGGTTCCAATTGTTTAAACACAGCTTCAGTGTTTAAACACAGTACACTTCCAGAATTTTCAAATAAATCTCTTTCTTTAGAAAAAAAAAACATATTTACATTAAAAAAAAGAGTGTACTTTCTAAGAAGCAAAAGATGTTTTTCTGATGTAATATAGAGTGGTGTCCACTAGATGGACCTCATTTTCAAAAAGTTAAAAGATTACATTTTGCACTGGGCTATAAGTACAAGTGGTGCGGTGGTTGAAGTGGTCTGGATTTTGACAAATGACCAGACCACAACATGCCAACATTTGAAGTATACATTTAAGCCAACTTTTTCTTTTTTCTTTTTTTTTCTTTTTTTTTTTTTTTTCTGATAATGTTGTGAAGTATGTGGGTATCATTTCAGGACTTCTATTTCAGGTGACTTAAGAATTAACACATTTGGATTTCCTGTCTGCTGTTGAGCTCTTGAGTTCATTCTGGTTGTATTAGTTTGTTTTCTTTACAACTGTGAGAAAAAATTTCATTTTCACATTTTAAATTTTAGCTAAGGAATGCAAAAAGAATTTCATGACTTTTAGAATAGGAATATAAATACAAGAAATTAGTGTGTCATTTGTAGTAAGAATAACAAATGTTGGCAAATCTGGAATAGTCAAGTTTCTTCTTACTGTTTTAGGCTCTTTTTTGATATTATACATGTAGACATTATGGTATTTGAAACCATGTAATTAACTAAGACTTTGGCTATAGAAATCCCTTTTGTATAATTTGCAAAATAAATAAATAAATTTATCTGATAAATAAATTCATCTGAGAAATTCTAGAATGTACTAAAATCCCAAAATTATTTATAATACTTATTTTGGGATTTTAGTATATTCTAGAATTTCTCAGATGAATTAAGTATTTTGCAACAACATCACTGAAATGCAAGATAAGCTCAAAGTAATAATGAATGAGTAATCTGTAGAAAACTGCAGGATCTATGATTTTGCACCTTCTGTTAAAGCAGTTAGGTCCATAAAAGACAATGGGATTTGATCTGTGAAAAATGTATGCTTCTACGGTGGAAGCCAGACCTTCTTGTTAAAAACAGTAGAAATCTGACCCAGGCTAAATACTGTCCTGTTAAAGGGGATCTGTGAGATAGCTGGGTGAAGTATCACGAGTCAGCCAGACTTTTCTCTAGTTTATGAGATCATCCAGCAATTTCTTATGTGAATTCTATTTCCACTTTAAGGATTGGACTCTAATTTAAATCAACATGGTCCCATTGGTTAAGCCAGAGTCACAGTTTTTCTTTTTTTTTTGTCAAAGCTTTGGCTCACATATATATTATATATATTAAATGATTACCCTGTTAAGTAACTGCACAAAGGCTTACTTACTTGAAAAGATCCCATTTTTAGCAAGGCAGCCTCATGCTAGCCAGCCTCTCAGCATACAGGTATTTCTGTCTCTGCTTTAGCCAGTACAACCCCCAACAAGATCTAGTGTTCCTGAAGGACAGGGAGAAGACAAATGGACATGGGAGGGAAATAGGAGCACAGCATGGAGAGTGATCTGGTGTATTACATGGGGGGAAACAGGAAAGATAATAATGGGAAAGGTAAGAGACATATGTTATAGCTTTGTGTACATACCTGTATTTAGCATGTATTTTTTTCAGAAATGTGACTAGGTGAAAGAAGCTTTTGATAAAAGTTTTTTTGTTCAGCTTTCAGAAAAAATACAGATACATTTCAGGTAAAATAATATTTCTAGATCACTGTCATACAAATATCTGCTGAATTTAACAAGCTACTGAAAGACAAACATACATTAAAAAAATGAATTAACCTCCTGTCTTCAAGATTTTAATGAAAACAGACCTAAACTAAGCTAAGGGCAATGCTTTCAAAAACAGTGAAATTAAATTGCTTTTATATAACCTTATACTTCCTATAGCCTTACCTCTGAATAATATTTTAATTGCATCAGTAGCTTTGTATCATTCTTCGAAGTAAATCTATTATAATTCTGGTTACCTATGAATAATTTGACTTTCAAATGAAAAAGCAAGCCCTGAACTGTTTTTAACTGGGTAATATGAGTACTATTCCTCAAAGGAAATAAAACTACTGTTTCTGTCTGTAGTCCAGAGTCATACTGGATTATACCCTTTCTGCATTTCATAAGGAGTGGTTGTGCTTCACAGGAAAAGAAAATCAGATGGTGACCCCAGCTTACATTGTTGAGTAGAGCTGTGGAGTAATTGATGGATATTAAGTCCCCAGTTCCTCTACAAACCTGTATTTTCTGATAGTGCAGGAATTGCAACTATCACTGCAAGACACGATAACTCACCCTTCTAAAAAAAGTATCCCCTTTTAACAACTAGTATAAGAAATAACTGAAAATGAGGCTATGCCTCCTGATTGTGCTTGACATAGATAGAAGAATCCAGATAGATACATAGATAGATAGAAGGCTATTGATAACCTTAACCTTTCAAATGTGTCCATAAAGCAGTCCTTTAAAGTATCAAAGTGTACATTTTATTCTCTACTGCAAGAAAATGACTTTTTTTTTTTTTTATGGGATATCTTTATTACCACACTGGGCTTAAATTGATTTGCAGTAGCATTTATGTAAGTTTAACGAAATACTATTGAAAGTGAGAGCTAATGTAGAAGAAAATATCTTATTCTGATTAAAAGTGAGTGATGGGGATGTGGTGCCAGTTTGCTGGTGAATAGCCAGTGATATTATATCAATCAGGGGTACAGCAGAGAAATCCACATGATGACTTATTGATCAAAAGATAGGGGAAAAAGTCAAGTCTCTGCTAGGCACCTATAACATGAATTTATAAGCACAAAATGAAATGCAAACTACCCCAGTTAGCTGAATTTTATTTAACCATGCCTTCTGTCTATTTTTCTGCTTTTCTTTCTAAGCATATTAATCATTTTGATATTCATTATATAACTTAAACAAGGTTTTCTTTGAAGGATGATTTCATTAGGATTTGTTTTGCCAGATTGCAATGCCTCTAGAGTTATGTACTGAATTAATTCTGTCAGATCTTTTACCTTATTTATATATTTTTTTTCACAGGAATTATGGAAAAATCTACATACTAAGGAGTAGAGGAGGCTGTTTTCACATATTTCTCCTAATTTAGATCAAAGTTAAACCTTCAAAATAAAATACAGGTCCCAAAATAGGAGAGTTTACTATGATAAGTGAAAAGTAGAGGGAAGAGGATACACTCAGTATCAGGATTATCCACTCAAAACAGTCAGGAACTTTTGCATTGCCACAAAGTGAGGAGACAATACTCATCAACCAGAAGATGAAAGTGGACTGGACCCTATAAACAGATTTGCTCCAGTAAGGGAATTCTGCCAGCTCAGTTGGAGCAAAAGTATATTTTAGCTTATATGGGAGAACCCCTTGGATATTACCAAGAGAGACTATTGAGAAAATTCCATACTGAAAGAGGTTTGATCTTCTTATGAAGAGCTTGCTTTGAAATTAGTACCTATGGACTACATACATGTTAAACTAGGTATCAGAGTAATGGTGTAACTAAAAGTTTCTTGAAAAAGTTTCTAGGCAATGAATTGTAGTTTGCCTAGAAGTAACCAGGATAGTTTAGGTGCTCCTCACCCAAT
This sequence comes from Nothocercus julius, assembly GCA_013398735.1. Lineage (NCBI taxonomy): Eukaryota > Metazoa > Chordata > Aves > Tinamiformes > Tinamidae > Nothocercus > Nothocercus julius. The sequence continues at coordinate 1,646,673 of VZSV01000027.1, read as the reverse complement.
CTCCATTTTTGACCTGTGCAAAATGCTGATTAATACCTTTTCATCTCCATTAGTACAGTGTAGATCCTGTTCTAAGCACACAACACATTGAGACAATAATTACAAGGAAGAGAATCAGACTCTCTGCAACTTACCATCCCCAATCACTGCAACATCCTCAGATGACTGACTGATGCAATTCTATCCCAAATTAAATTCCCAGACAAGTGACCGATTCAATTCAATGGACACGACTGCACAGCTGCTACGCTGGTGATGTAGTAGAAGATGACTTTGAACCCCTAATGTAATATATGAGAACCTGCCTATATGTAGAAGACATGAAGCTCTACTGGGCCACAGGTGCTCACTCTGTCTTTGTGTTATGAGTTCTGCAGGACTTGGTTTCAGTCTGGTGTATGGTTTGTTCTGACACACTGGCATATAGAAGGACCTAGCAATTTGTGAAGAAACCCATACCATAGTTTCAAACTAACAAAAGCGGTCCAAGAACCAGCATGCATAATACTTCTGAAAAATTACAAAGGGCATCATACTTGCCTAGAGTGTGGAACTGGACTCCAGTTACTTTGTTCTCTAATGCCCTTCCACACAAGGTTTGTAAGGGATAGCTATTTGACTCTTTTATTATTACTTTCCTAATCCAAGGCATTTAACAGAAAGTAATATTTTATAGAGCTGATCAAAGATGGGAGGAAAAAGTCACTTAGAAAAGTGTAACTTAATGAAGTGTTTCTTGCACTTTTAAATAAAACTTACATTTTTTTTTTTTGCAATTTTCATGTTGGCTGGCAAAGTAAGCAAGATGATATGACTAGCTTTTGGTAATTTATATAAATTCAAACCAGCATCCAATGACTCTTCTTCATTTTTATAACATTACACTCTTCAGTGAATACAATATGAAAAACAAATTGTCTGTGGAATAATCAGACACCTCATTAATAAAATTATTGAGTCAAGCCTTATTGACTAAGCCTTGATAGAATATCCTTTTATAGTGTTCCAACAGAGACCAGCCAGCAATTACAGATGGTTCTTCTTATCAGACATTTTTCTTGATTAACAGGTTTTCTAGAAGTTATCTTTACGATTTATTTTAGTGAGGCATATGTAAGATAAGGGAAATATTGAGGTGCAAGTAGGAGAGTGGTGGCACCAGCTTTAGCAATGTTCAGATGAAATGCTGGGGAGAGAATCATTAGCACACATGGGTACAAATAAGCAGACTTCAACTGTACTTGTGATAAATGACTGAAAGAGTCAAAGAGGAAAGAGGAAAAGAATGGAATAAAGTAAAAGAGATTAAACAGTGCTCTGGCTGAAGCCCTGAACATGCCAAAGCCCCCTCCAGGCAGTCTGAAGGTGGTCAGAGTAGTTGGGAAGCATCAAAGCTGGAGGAATAAAAACCACATGAAGGATAATAAGAGAATTTATGATGCAGAAGATGTGGAGAGACTCTTGGGCACACAGAGCTGTGCAGTAAAGATCAGTTCAAGATCTTTGTCCTATATGCATTCAGAACCCAAAGCACTACACGTTTAATTAGACCTGGCATTGTGAGATTCAAGATCGCAGCTTCAATTTGAGGAGATGGCAAGACTAGAGATATCTTCTTTCTAAATAAGAAAAAGTTGCATCACTTGAAGTAAAGCTATTTAACTAAACTGATGTAGGAGACTATGTGAATCTATGTTAATGACAGCTTACTGTGATTTAGATTCTTAACGTAAGTAGTAGTCTTAATACGAAAATAAGAATGCAGACTGGTGTAGGTTCTTTTACACCATTCCTCTAGATCAGAACAACCTTCTCCCATTTCAAGACTGATGCTATTTCCAAAGTCATTGCAAGACAGCAAAATAAGTAACAATGCTGCTATTTCCCTATACTATAGCAGAAAGGAATAATATTCTGCCAAATGCAAGTGCTATGTGGAAAAAAAAAACTTACCTATTAGGATATTAGAAAGATGAAATTTGCAGAAAGTGATAGTGAAATTTTAGACATGTTGGAAATGTCAAACCTGGTTACCTTGGGTGTGATTCATCTGGCCTTAGACAGCTACAGTGTGAGAGCAGATGCTTGAGCTCATGGTCATGCTAGGTGGCTGAACTAGAACAGATGAAGTTGAATGCTTCTGAGATACTAATCTAGAGGTACTAATACAAATTATCAAACTTGAGTTAATTTCAAATGAATTTCAAATGAATATCCTTTCCAAGCCTTCAACCTTAGCCAAAAGGAAAAAAGTTTCAAACTTTCAGCTGCATATAGTTTTTTTTTTTTAGAAACAAACAAACAAACAAACAAAAGGCACTAAAATGATGCAGGTCTACAAATTGCTGCATTAAGTCTGCTATCAGAACCCACGTAAAATGGCATAAAATAGCATAAGGGTAATGTAAAAACATGCATTACGGATGAAGAATAATATTAGATCCATCTCTCGCCCATGAAAGGATGTACTGAGAGCTGATGGTGGGTGAATACTGCTAGCAAAGCAAGCACTTCACTGTCTGTGGGTGAACATTTCGGTCCTTTGTTGCATGCTCTTTATTATAAAGCCCACTGAAAACTTAAAGCTGCTTTTCTGAAGGAGCTGTTATATAACCCTGACATCAGGGGTTTTCAGTCACTGCCCTGTATGAACTGGTTATTGAACACATTAACCTCAGAAAGCTCCACTTCAGAGAGATATTCACAAACCTTACCCCAGCTAGTCCATCATCCCGGCTTCCTCTGCAGGCTCCATTTCAACAAGGGGCTTCAGGCCGGGTGAAGGAACCCAGGTTAACATGAAGCATATTCTTCAAGGTCTGGCAAAACCAGGGCTTTCATTTTCAGAAGGCTAATCTGCAACTTCATCTTTGAATACAGGTAGAATCAAAAGTGCTTTCTATGGGTACATCAGCTTGTTCAGGTGTATTCAAAGGTAAAGTTGCAATTCCTATAGCTGTACCACAGTTTGTATGCTATATACAGTTCACACACATGGCTGGAACCATACACCATACTTTTTTGTGTGTGTTTAGGTTTCATTATTCTCATAGTCAGGAATCACGTAGCAGGCCCTTGTATGTCATGTTAATAACATTACTAAAAAAAGGAAAATGAATAAACCAAAACAAATCATTGTTTTTCTGCTCACAACTTGTGAGCAGATGCAACTTTTTGAATTTGCTACCCAAAATAACCATGAGTTTGTCTATTCAGTTTCCGTCCTCCCAGAAAAAGAGCTCACAACAGCGCAACAAAAATACTGGAAATTCAGAATTCCTATGGTACTTATTGCTGCAACGTATCATGGATGCCAAAACTACATGGATTAATCCAGATAAGAATCAGATAAGTCCATGAAAGAAAATATCAGCTGGCCACTATTAAAATCAAAGACTCTCCCTGCACAGGATATCTTTTTGTTGCAAATTGCTGGAATATGGGAAAAACAAAAGCCGTATTATAGGCTTTTCCTGTTCTTATGATTTATCCTAAGTTTCAAGGACGGTGTTGGAAAGAAGAGACTGCATGGCACTTGGGACTTGTGACCCACTACTGCCATTCTTATGCTTCAGTGTCTTCAGATAAGGGTGTCTCTGTTTTGCTAATTTCATGATGCGGGCAGCTATTTACTGTAATAAAAGCTGAAATGTTGACAAACATATTCAGAGTACAAGTTACCTTTCACAGAACTCGCTCGTTTATCTTTGTGTACCTGTGTATTTTGATCTGGATTTCTCTCTTCCAAACTCACTACAGGAGTTTGTGGAGTATCAATAGGTTCAAAATATGCGGTAACACATATACGTGGATAAGAGGTTCACAAATGGATACTAAGAGGAACAGACACAAATGTACCCTTGAGTACCCTTAATCAAAAAAAAAAAGGTGTGGTAGGACAGCTGAGGTAAATGGAATTGAATTATTGAATTCTTATAACATCAAGAATTACAAGAAAGGGGCCTGGCCTCTAATCCTGTTCACTCTAGTATGACTAATAAAATTTAAGTCATATTTGAGTGAACAGGATTAACCTAGTGGCCAGTGTAAAATGAACACGATCTAAGAGATCAATGACAGTGGGAATGAATCGGGTGTTCTAGATGAGCTCAGAAGCAAACAAGAGATTTCATCTGCACACCTTGTGCTGCAGACCCTGCCAGTGCTGGTTCTGCCAAGGGGCTGGTAATGCAGAGCAGAACAGAGCTTCTCCAGCAATTCAGAACTCTTAGTACCGCATTATTTCTTCATTCTGATAAGGACAAAACCATGAGCACTGAAGCTGCAAAAACAGTAGGTTGGTAGGGCAACATAGCCAACAGATATTCGCTATGGAAATCAACACTTGCTGACAATTTGACCATCCTCAAAGAGACAATATTGTGAATTAATGATAATCATGGAAGACCTTATCAGGATATTCAGTGCAGATACAGTAGCTGAAATAGCATACAGATACATTAACACAATTTCATGATAATGACTTTTGCTAGAGCAACTATTGTAGAAAGTAGAGTCCTTTCAATACTCATTGATTTGACTCACTGAAAGTTATTTAAGAACTTTCCTTTATGGAGAGTTTTGTATGACAGCTTTGCCTTTCCCTCAGCGTGACTTTTTTTTTTACTCCAAGGACTTCCTGAAACTTGAAATCAGTGGCTTGAATAACAGAGTATTGGAATTAAAGTGTCATAAGCTCATAGAATTGCTCCTGGACAGTGGTGAAAATAGGCGACCAAGGATTTCTGACTGGAGAGTTAAAAAAAATGATGCAAAGCAGGATGCGCAAAGGGGAATATTTTCAGATGCGTCCTTCTGTCTTTTAACCTCCTTTCTGAGAATGATTTGCATAACCTATTTTTCAACTGCAAATAAGACTCCCCAAAGCATAAAATGGACACCTGTGCTGCACAGTGCAAATGGTCTTTGCCATGACAAAAAAGGAACAGTATATAAAATTTGATTATATCAGACTTTGCCCTACTGATCTTGGCACAATAAAAAAAAAATTGTTTAGGGAAGCAAACTTTCATATTTCTAAAATTAAAATTCTAAAATTAATGCATATGAACAGCTGCCAACATATAATGATCTCATTAACTAAGACTTACACTAGTGCTAATATAGACAGGAAATGATGCAAATAATTAGAGAGAAATGCATGGGCATATGGATAATATTGTGCTTTGCATGGCAATGATAGACACTGGACCTGAGAGTTCAGCTCCCCCGAACTCAAAGTGTTGATTGCAGCTTGTGCAACTCTACTCAAACTGGCTTTAATTTCAGTAGGTCAGGTGCTGATAGCTGTGTAGCTACAGCAACATGGATCTCAGGACAGACTAATGGGTTGGATATTTACTAAGCCTTTCTGGCAGCTGTGCTATTCTATGCAGTTGCAGCTATTTTCTTAGAGGGACACATACAGCTAGTTTAAAGCTAAATTGGGAAAAGCTATGTGAGTTGCAGTAACATCATGAAAGCAACGAAGTCCCATTGTGAGGATCTTGGCACTGTTCTATTCATTATTCTCTTGGTAATGGCAATAAGGATGTTTGGAAATGTGCATGGAACCAAATAAAACTGCCAGGCAAAAAGCTTGGGACCCACAAGTACCAAAATATAATACAGTTATTGGGCAAGCCTTGGAAAGTGAATTAAAATTTACCTGCAGAATTAACTTTTACAGCCTCTAACAAAGTCCAAGAATTTGTCTTTGACAACCAGTTCATCTGCATAGCTGTATTGGACCTGACTCTGATCTCATTTCTGCCCATTTGAAACAATGGAGTTATTCCAGTGCAAAGCCAGAACAAAGTCAGAATCAGGCGCTTCTTCCTGCAGTAGTACTTGCTGATAGGATGTTATGAAACCATAACATTCCAAAATGGCATACAGAACATTTCCCAGTATATGAAATACGTTCTGCAATAGACTAATCATTGATAAAAGCCTCTAAGATGCTGTTGTTTTCACTTGTACAAAAGCTAGTAAGAAAAATAACAACCCTGACAACTAGATTCTTGGGTTGTATGTTTTTGCGAAGTATGTACAGGGTGTTGTGCTTTTATTACCAAAGCACTAATGGCAATTTCAGAAAAGGAATCCAGGCAAAGTGGTGCATAATAGGAGATCAGTTATAAGAGCGGTAAGACATGTTAAAAGTCAGGCAAGTGAACTTAAGCAACATTGACTGAAATAAACCCAGCCAGTTGATTATGGTTTTAAAGAAATTAGCTAATGCATTTATTGCATGAAAACAAAGAAGACACCCAAGTACCCATGGAGAGAAACAGCATTTAAATCCTCAAGATTGAAATTACCAGATGTCATCACTCAGTGTTTTTCAGAATCCAAGAAAAGTGAAAAGGGCTTCTGAAAATGACAAGCAGAACATCTACTGCAGTTCAAAACTAACTCATGAATCCTGCCTCAGTATGTGTAAGTATGCCTTATTTACTTGATAATAGTGACATGGGCTGCCCTTTTCTGAAGAAAAGAAGGCAAGAGTCTGCACTTGCTTGACTTGTGTCATACAGCAAGCTGTATTTTGATCCTGGTCGTGACTCTAATAGGATGGCACATACCCTCTTTCTTCCAAACAGATATAGGGAACTTCTGTCACTACTGAATGCAGTACTACTATGCACAATGCCTGACAGCTGATCTCAAAGTGAGCTTAAAGTGATGGGGAAATTCCAAAACTGCATAAAAAGAAAGTAACATGCCTGTGATAAACAACAACAAAAAAAACCTACTCATAAGAAATCATTCCTCTAAAGGAATGGAGGGGTCCCCAAGACAGGACATTGAAGTCAGACAACAGAATTCCACATCAAAATGCAACATGCTCATTACCTATGGCAGAAACAAGGGCTGGATTCAGTCTCTCTTTACTAAATATTTATGCTTCTATTTTTGGAAATTCAACTGAAATTTCCTTATTCATTTTGGAGCTGACTTTTCCAGCCCTTAAGAACTTAGTTGCCCTTTGGGAACACTGCTGCCTTTTTATTTGGTAAAAGGTATAAAGTAAGCAATGCCTTTTTCACATAGCCCTCTATGGAACAGCTTGTGCAAACATGGGGCCACTTAGGGTCCTAAGTAGCTTCATTCATGAAACATGTGCACGCTTACCACGCACACACAATGAATCTTGATTTACTGGGGGTATATTCAATTCATGCAATGCTTCCACAGGTTTACTGGCAGAGGTTTGGCTTATCTCTGAAGCAATGATCTTCATCTGCACAGGAGTTCTGCTGCTAGTTACTCACTGACAGTATGAGAAGCACTTGAAAAAAAAAAAAAAAAAAGTTGGGAAGCAGCTTGTTTCACTACGCATTTCTCCAGCCTAAGGCCTTCTACAGCTAACTGCTCTAGCTCCAACCACCTGCAGTTCAGGGTCACCCTCACTACGGCTTCCACACACCTGATAGCCCAGTCACAGGTTCGTCAGAGCTTGTTGCTGTCAGCAAGCATCAAAACATGGCTGTTATCTCCTCACTTGTTCTAGCCCAAAAACATGGTAAGAACATTTTTTTTTTTTTAATCATATCCAACCCAGTTTCCTATTTGTTTTCAAAAGTCCAGGCATCACAGAGATTGTCATTTGTAAAGTTAAAAGGAGTTCAAAGCAAAGCAGTAACTTCAGTCAATCCAAAGACAGGATTTTAATTAAAGAGGTTATAATTCACAGAAAGGAACTGGCTAGAATTTTTTTACCCTTCCCATTCCTGCCCCAGCTAAGATTGGGAAGCAGAAAATTCCATTGTTGTAGGTACTCTGGTGTTCAGGTTTCAGTGGAAAATTTGCAAGAAAGAGCTCCGTGAAGAAGAGATACATGAAAAAAAGATGCAGGAGCATAACATATGCAGATTTCTAGAAGTGTTCTGGAAGCCTGAATTTGTGGCTGAATCTATTTTAGGAGAAACAGGGAGAGCCTCTGAGAAAACAGAAAGGTGCTTCTTTCAAGCAACAGATCTCATTTCACACCTAGATCACATACAGATCATAGAAGAATTTCTGTGCTATTCAAATACACTTTTTTTTCGTATTATTTCATGCACTTGTTTACAACACTGCTTATTTAGTGAGTCCGTCTTCATACTTTTCAAAAAAAACTTCTATTTAACTTAAAAGAAAATGGATGTGTAGAAATTAGCAAAGAAATACAGGTAAGCCAAAACCTGTGTGGTGACCACCAAACAGCAGTCTACGGAGTTCAACTGATGATGCAAGGCAAGGGCAAAAGGAATCGTGATGGAAGACAGTTCTCTGAGCTCGGTGAGAGTGTGGACACCTGCAAGACACCAGGCTAAGTTAGAGCGGCAAGATGATTTGGGCCATTGCATCTGGTGTATACTATTGTTTGTGGCACAGATCTCTGGGGCAAGTCTGTTAATACCTGTAGGAAATTATAGTTCTGGATATCAATTAGATAACTTATTGTGCCTGATTAACTACATATTGTTCAAATTACAATTCTAACTTGTGAAATGGAATTACAATTGATATTACACCGAGATTTCATATAAGTATGAAATACTAATACTACACTGGTTCAGAACATTTTTCAAAAGAATATATTTTTCAGTTAACAATGAAGGCTGGTATGGTAAACTTTAGAGTTTTATTTTTATTGCTAGATTTATCTTTTTTGATGATAAATTGGTTGTCGACCTGCAGACAGACCTTCTCGGTAAAAAATAAAAGGCAAAATGATAAGGTAGAAGATACAATCCCACTAAATAGAGATATATAGCTGTTGTTTGTCTGTACAAAACTTACATCTGGATAGCATTTTTAATAGCTCTGTACATCCAAAACCATTGCACCGGGAAGAGATGCTGCTGTCTTCAAATCAGGATGAGAAGAAAAGGTCTGACCACCATGTTTCAAGGTCACAATACATTAATTGAGATATGAGTAATTCAGTTATGATGTAAAAAGAAACAAAAATCAATGATCCTCTCAAGACCAGGTCATGCAAATAATGACTGAGAACAATTTCCACCTCTAAGCCCTTTAAATTACATTAGAAAAAAACAAATTGTTTGCTTTCCAGTGATGGGGTATTGCCATTATAAAAATGGTCACAGCTAGCAATTTCAATTGAGTTCAAGATCTAAGCATACGCAGAGCCCACCCCTTATCTGCACAGAGATGATTGTTTGGGATCTGGTCCCAAATACGTCCGGAGGGTAACATGTGGAAACGTGTTCTTGTTGTGTGATCTGTACTTCTCCTGTAGATAAAGACAGACATGGTTTTAAGTTGTTCAGCTGCTGTTCATTAAAATTTCTGTAATTAGAAAAAAAAAATGGATTCTTTCTTTATGAGTGTAATGTAAAAAAGTAAATGAAACATCAGTGCAGTGGAAATTTTCTGCACAAAATTTTTGTATTTGAACTTTATCTGGATGTAATTTTGAACACTGAACTATTGTTTTCTAAAATCATCTATAAAGGTAACTTAGCGAAGAGACGACAAGCAAAGCTGTTTCTCTATAGTGCAGCCAGCATATCACATCATTTTCATTCTGAAAATATGAAAACTTCATTATCCCCATAGGTTTACTATGAAAGAAAGTAATAAATTATAAATGCTAACAAGACAACTGCAAAATTTGTTTTTGTAAATCAAGGCTGACACAGCATACTTGATCTCAAAGGATATGGTTAACTGAGTTGGGGCAGTATTTTCTCAGGTTTGAGTGGTTCTGTAGGGTATGTTAGCAAAGGCTTACTGAATTGCTAAATCCTGGGTTTACCACAACTACATTGACTTCTCTGGCATTGACAAGCAAGAAGCTGCTGAGACACTGTGTGTCCATACACGTAGGGTCTTAGGACTCAGCCACGGTCTCAGAGGTCTCAGCAGTGGGATAAGGAACTGAATCTAATACAACAGAGTTTGAAGCTGGTGCCATAAGTATCTGAATTGTGTTGTACTATTCCCGACGTAATATGACTTGTCCACACAAAAGAAGGTCCACTGCTGCCTGTAGCCACTGAATTGTGGCACAGATGTGTCCTCCTTAGTTCTAAACCTAACAGGTCAGCTAGCGTACTATAGCCATTACAATGCAAACTTCTCAGCAGGGTGATTTAAACTGTAAGGGCTCTGCGCTGCTGTCGCTGTCATGTAGACATGCCCTAAGAACTTTTCCTGAACTTAACCTCTTTCATGTTAATGGATTTCACTGCTTGAGGTATTTTAATTGTGTTCTATTGCCAAAGGCTTTCTAATACCTTGATGATGCTTTATTAAGAAACAGAGCTTGAGACAGGTTGCTGGAAGATGACATTCTGACTAATTGCATAGTTTAGAAATTTAATATCTGAGCATATGTTTGATAATTTCACATTCACATTTGACAAATTCATAATTTACATGAGTAATCTAAAAACACAACAGAAATGCCCCAGTGGCTCTGATGCATTTATTTTTAAAATATGCCAATTAGCATATAGGCTTTGGACCTTCTTAGCTAACTAGTCAGCTTTCAATACAAATGCATTACATGCTCATAGAGAATAAAATAGTTTGATGTGGCTGGTCTCACCTGGACTGTCCTTAGCAGGAACATTTTGCAAAATGGGATTCCCATATCTGTCAGAGCACATTCAGTCCGTAGCACTGGCAGTATTTGGCGGAAATTTCAAATTATACTTCTTTCATTTTTTAAGGCAAAGATCTAGGTTACAGAATTGTCTTACAAAAAGTTTTGTCAGCATAGCTTAGGAGATGAGGACTAGGTCTGTGCCACAGAAGACAAAACAAGAGCTGAGGGAGCCACTAATGCTGCCTAGCATTTTGCACTGCAAAAATTTTGCTCTATTAGGATATAATTAGAACAGTTCCAAAAGAAGAAATACACTCAGAAGAAAGATTTGGAGAAGAATATCTTTTGTTGCTTTTTGGGGGGTTATGGGAGAAATAGTTGGTCTGAAAGATCAGCATCCCAAAGTCTGAAGTAGATTAACCATGAAAAAAGGTATGTGGAAAATAATTAAATGAATAAAGTAAGAGATTCTTTAATTCTCCCTTTCCAACCTTACTAGGACCATCCAGTGAAAAGCACTTTCTCATCACATGTGATGTGGTCACAGCTGTGCAGCCTTCTCATTTAGACCAAGCCCTGATACAACTACTGTTAATTCATGCAGTACAGATATTGCTCTTATTGAAAACCATCTCATACACTCATTATATTTACATTATGTGTACAAAGTCAACCACAAAAGCCATAGGAATGCAGTATGGCAGGCTTGAAATTTTATTATTTACAGAGGCTTCTGTCACTATGTAATTTCATTTTTCACCTCTCTCGAGCGTTACTGAAGATATTTACATGAGAACAGATCTGGACAATATCCTCAGGTGGTAGGAAACAGGAAGTTCGGCTCAAGTCAGAACTATATGATTTTATACCAAGATCTATGTTGCTTAAAAGTTTTCTTAATTCTCACTGAAGTCATAATTTACTGTTTGCAACAGTACCATGTGGTGTTATAAAGATAATCTGGTCACCAGAAACAATAAATTATGTCTGCATGAAAGGAATAAGCAGCAGGAGGAAAGGAACCCTTAACCAAAAGAAGATTACTTTTTCATGGAAAAGTTTTTAGTAAATAAAAACAAATGGAAAGGTATGATGAAAACAACATATTAATGGAACAGCTTAGAAAAAAAATCTTTTTTTTCACTAATTATCAGCAATTGAAATCAAAATGATTTAATTTAAAAAATATTTAATGACAATGCAAATTAATGCACGCTAAATATAGATAACAGCTAAGATAAAACCATATGATTTATTTAATAAAGAATAATTGTCACAGAATATAAAAACTGACATGATACTGACAATTAATAGGCATAGTCTGTTATTCTATATTCATCTGTAATACTGCATATTTTTTCTATTGCATTCCAAGTTCAGCTATTATTGTACACTACTGTGCATTTCTCTTTGTCTGGCACACACACATAAAAAAAAAAATCCATGAATGTCATTAAAGTGCACACACAAATGAGTCAAAGTCCCCATAGAGAGCTGCCTGTATTTCAATCTATCTTGAAGAACTCTCTTGTAGCCTTCCATTTTTCCTTTTTTTTTTTTTTTTTTAAATACTACTTTATTCTGCTTAGGTATTTGGATGAATTTTCACTGTGCAAACTTCTTATGTCTGCTTGAATTATTTCACCAGTATTAATCTTTCTTCTGTGGTTTTTAAATATTTTATTATCTCATTAGCAGATTAAAAAATCCAATATTTTCTAAGCAGCTGTGATGACTATGGCATAGATTTTCCTATATCTTTTCTAATTTGTGATGTCCTTTGTTCTATGTTCTGAAAATTGTTCTTTATGAAAAAAAGAGAGAAGTTGGTCTACTATCCTGTACTTAATTGTATAGCTATACTGGCAGAATGGGACTACTTGTAAAGAAGTGAGGCAGTAAAAGGCATGTGATAAATATTTTTAATGTGATTATAATCTACCAACTATTTTTACAGCTATATTTACAAATGCAGTACTGACACTTCAAAAATTAGTGCTTCTATAAGCTACGAACTAACTTCTCTGCTGATCTACAGGAGAAAATTTCAAAGAATCTTTTACAGGTAAACGCAGTTGTACCAGAAGTCCTCCTTATTGTTAAAACAAATCTTTTGTCATGGTGAGGAATACCTTCTGTTTAAAACTGAGGGTCAAGTACAGAGCAGCAGAGGACTTCCCTGCTTTGTTTTCTCCAAAGTGGTCAGCAAGTAGTCAGCAGGTAACAGAAAGTTTCTTTCAGAAGAGGGCTGGGGAAAGAAAGGGAAAGGGAAAGGGAAAGGGAAAGGGAAAGGGAAAGGGAAAGGGAAAGGAAGGGAAGGGAAGGCAGAGCATCCTCTCCCCTAATTTCATTCATTCCTGTTTTATTTTACTTTTCTTGTCAGTGCAAATGGGACTCATGTATAATAGTTAAACAAATGATAAGTAAAATCAGGCAATTTTGTCCAGGACCTTAGTTTTGATTTTTCTCTTCAACTGAAAACAGTTGCCATATATCTGGGAAAGCAATAGTCTGATTTTATTAGCCGCATTGAAAATTTTAAAATAATTTCCTCTGACAACAAAAGCTTTCTTTCTATTTACATAAATAGAGCCAGTGGAATAAAATATTCATTGAAAATCCTGTTTTAGAGAATACATAAGACCAAGTCACTGCTATTTGAAATCTGTGGAAATACGCAAGTTAAAATCTAGGTAAATCAGCAAGTGTATATTCCAGTGTACATGTTCAGTAAAAAAAAAAATACATTATATCTCATAAAATATGCCTACCTAAAAGTAAATTTTAAATGAAGACAATGTACACTAAGCCCTACTTTTATTATAACTTGTTAAAATCATTAAAGTGTAATGTCACATTCAATGTATTAAGCAGTGCACATTTGTGCAGAAGTTTTAATAAAGGCCAGGCCACAGATCAATGGGAGAAGTCTTTAACTAAGCAGACTGAAAGCCTGTTGAAATAATGTGTCAGTTTTGGCAGTGGTAGCTCCACTTGCAGGTGTAAAAAATATTTTTTCAATTATATTGTTTCAATATATAGTTCATGCAATGGTATGAACTAATTGGGAAATGAGAAACCAGCAAAACTTCCTTTTCTTCTTCACCCTGAAAATTACAGTAAACCTTTACAATCCCAAAACACTAACGAATATGGTAACCACAATAAGTTTGTTCACTAATCATATGTAAGATTTCCTTTGGTTTAGAATCAAAAGATTTTTATAAAAAAGTTATAATTTAAGAACTTTTGACTTTTATTGACTTAGCATTATTTTTAATTTCTTGTACATTTTAATTGAATTCCACTTTTTATCAAGATCTAATTGGTTGGAAGCTAAGTAAAGTTAATATTCTTTCAATGATACATGGTTTTTCTATTGATGTCTAATAAAATAAAATGTAAAAGAATAAAATGGTGAATACGTTTATTATATTATGTAATTTCTTAAATAAATCGCATTTCCTATAGCATATTTCCATCAGGAAAAAGAAGCACCAAATGAAGTTTTATACTCAACTGCAATTTACATTTTTCATGGATGCCAGTAAGAGAGATTCAACTCCTCTTTCAGGAGATAACTAAAGCACTGCAAATGCAAAGCAAGTTTAGAACTGGTTATTTGATTTTAGTTTTCCTGAATATTGATTAGAATTGTAAATAATATGGATGACTTTAATTACTTGAGTTTAGCTTAACCTTTACAGTTTTCACTGCAATACATTGAGCTTGACTGAGATACTGCACTGTGAAGATACGGTATTTATAGCTTACCTGTATCAAGTGTGAATGCTGCAGAAACTGAAAAGGAGATGTCAAAGATGGGGAAGAGATGCATTTTGGAGATAAGCCGATGACACAAGAAATCCCCTATCTGGGGATGCTGAAGATGCTCAGCCTTTGCTATAATCTTAATTTTCACAAAGACCAGAGCACCTTGCTTGCTTTTTCCACAAGTATCCACACAATGAAACACCCAGTGCATCAAACTCTCAACTCAGTTACCACAACGTATATACTTGGGATTACCAATCTTAATGCACCACTGTATCAGAGGAAAACATTTTGACCAGGCAGTTCATAGGGTCAATCCTGGCGGGTGCAGAGCTGCACACTTTAAAGCAAGATTGTTTCTAGTCCTCTTCAAGTTACCGTCTTCATCGGTGACCTTTCTTTGCCACCAATAATTTTAAAAGTAAATTCAGATACAGGAAAACGTGCTGCTCCTGCACGCACTGCCCCCCTTCCAGGTTTACCAAATGCGCTACCTTTCTCACGGGCGGACCGGTTCCCATGGAAATTAAACTACCTTCATCTGGTGTTTTGTAGGCCACACTCTGCATCGCCCCCACTTTGGCATGACCAAACCTTGGCTGAACAGGGATACCCTGGCAAGTTTACTCAAATTGTTAAAATTAACAGTCTGGGGGCTAAAGCAATGTAAACTCAAACCTCCTCTCTCAGATGTACATCACTGGTGGCCCTCCTGGAGCTTGAGCAAACAAATGCAATAAATGCCAACCACGTGAAGCTGCTTTGCGTAACCATGGCAAAGTGTAGGCAGCTAAGCAAAACCGATCCTCCTGAATTGCTTAAAATATTCTTATTGTCATTAAAGAAAATGAGGGCTTATGTCCAGAGAGGGTTTGGACCAATTCTATGATTCAGAAGAGACAAAACTGCAATTGATGATACTGTTTGTACTGGACCTTGTTAGAAAATGTCAAGCGCCTTTTAATGATAAAAATCCAAATATAAAAATGATGCCTTTCCTTTTATTCTCCAACTTAACTCATGAGATCAAAGTAAATGGTAACCAGGGCAGGGTCTGGTTTTTTACTCCTCTTTAATTTTAGTGCAGTAGATACTGGTCACAGGTGGGCTGTCAGCATCCTAATGCTCTCAGATAACCAAAGACATAACACAAGAGGGAAGATGTTCCTGAAAGATTTTGCTTCTAAGCAGCCATTACTGTTAGAAAGTGTAATGGCAAGCTAGCACCTCCTGTAACATAAGTTTTCATGGCTGCTTGGAAATCTCTTGTTATTTCATGGAAGCCAGGATTTTTCTAGACTACTATATCTATACATACAGTGCTCTAACAGTAGCCTCTCCATACAAGTAGACAATTCTCACACAATTCTCACACAAGGGCTATCCTCTTCTTTATTTCTTTTTTTTCTTTTTTTTTTTTTTTTTATGTTCCAGTCCAACCAAAGCTTCTGATAATTGCTATACTCTTTACTCATATTTCTAAAAATCCATCTTATGAATCATTGTTCATATGTTACAGCTGCAAAGCAACATCAGTAAATGAGAGCTATGTAACTTTGCAACCATGTAAAGGGAACTTAAATTGGTA
>VZSV01000027.1:1599200-1628069 GCA_013398735.1 Nothocercus julius | reverse complement strand
CCTTCTCTGGAGATCTTCCCAACCCGCTTGGACGCAGTCCTGAGCCACGGGCTGTAGGTGACCCTGCGTGTGCAGGGGGGTTGGACTAGATGATCTCCAGAGGTCCCTTCCAATCTTAAGCATTCTATGATTCTATAGGATTCCTCGAGACAGGCAGCATGACAGTTACAGGAAAGGACACAAAGAGGAGTAGAAGGTTTTGCCATCAACATGTTTATCAAATTGAGGACACAAAAGGAACTATATAATCAGTACTGCTAAAAAATGAAGTTGGGCAGGATTAGATTTTAATTGAAAGTATAAATAGGATATATATATTTATAAAAAAAAGACCAAATAGGTACAAAGTACCTGAATATGATCTGAAAAGCAATTTGCATTTCAGTACAAGAAAACAAAAAAAAAATTCTAATACTAACTTTGGATTAATGGCTTTAGAATTGGGTTTTCAAATCAGTCTCTGAGTGGCAGATGCTGAAGCCATCATTATCATATCTGGTTCGCTTTTGTTTGATGTGGTTCATAGTATACAACTTTGGGTGGATCCATCATAATACCAAGTTGTGATTCAGAGCCTGCAAATCCCACAGGTATCATTCAGGTGTTCTGCCAGGTTAACAGTGAAAATCCTATTCTAATTGCTGCTGAAAGCAACTCTGAGTAACTTGGGAAGGCAAGAGATACTAGCTTTTTCAACTTTTATAAACTGATGCCACCTCCAACAGCACCTTCTTTCAAACAAGGTTATCCAAAGCCAAATGAGAAGAACTCTTACTGAAAGAAAAGTAATTTAGAAATATTTCTTCATTAGCAACATGTAAGCTTTGGAAGCCATGGAAAAGCAGTTTAGGCAAATATTCATAAATATTAAGAACAATTACTTCTTGACATTTCCTCGATTTTCTTATTCTTCTAGACTTCATTCAGAGTGTCATCATACAGTTTATTAGGGACAAAATCAGGTAAGCTTCTGAACTTACACAAACTGAAATCCAAATGTAGCAGACCACAAGCACATGTCTAGACCTGACAAGGGCTCTCAGAGATCTGCACCCACACCCTTCCATGTGTTACACGGAGATCCAGCTTTGTCTTCTGTTTTCAGACTCTAGTTAGGTAAGAAGAGGCTCAATAAATTATTTGATGTAGCAGCTGATTGTTACTTTATGTACTACAAACATATAAGTATTACATAGAGATTATTTCACCTCCTTGTATGTTCTCAGCACTTAGGTTTTCATTAATTTGTGCTTGAATTTTCTGTTTATCCATTAAATCAAAGCACATGTGAGTTAGTTAGAACACAGGGATTTCTTATTTTTCTAAACTGCTTTGGGTTTGCATCACAGAAAACATGAAACATGTGTTACTCATCTGCAATAGTAGAAAATTTTTTTTAACTTTTTTTTTATTTGCCTTTTAGTCAACATATGTAAACTTTGCCTCATTCACTTTGCTAATCAGACACATACAACACTTAGATCTGCAACAGAAAAAAATATTTTGAGGGTTAGTCACTATTTAAAAACAGCAGATATTAATTCCAAAAATCTTCAGAGCAGCACACAGCCATAAATAGATTTAAAGGCAATCCACAAACATTGACTGGCACAGTGAATTCCACAGGAAAATTTTGAACATGTACATAAAGGCACAAGAAAGTACAGATAATTCTGACCAATGCTTCAAGACACTGAAGGAATTCTATATGGCACTTATTAACAGTAATCAATGCATAAAGGTATAGAAATATTTGCCTTCACATGGTTTTCACATGGATTATTATCAGCAATGTGTAATTAAAAAGTTTGAGGTCTGCTTGCTAACCTGAGTTTATCAAGATCAGCTTCTAAATAAACCAACAGAACTGAAGGATTTGTGGTCTTTTCAAGAGATGTTCTATATCTTTGGATGGCTCAAGCCATGGATCTCAACAAGCACAGTTGTAGTTTAAAAATAAAAAATAAAAATGAAAATATTTCTCAGTTTCCACAGAAAGTATAAACCATTACACTCAAAATGTCACAGAGAATAACATGCTTCAGTAGGAACCTTTATCTTTACTGATATTCTACATGAACATTAACACTTCAATTACATTACGGGTGTTTTTTGAAGATTTAGAAGGAATATAAAGTACTATAAGAAAAGGCCAACCTCCTCCTGAAGAGGTATGTTCTTCTAGGCAGAATTTTCAACAATTGCTCAGTTTGGACTTGTTTTTCTCAGAGAGGCATCTGGTAATGTCAGAACATGAGAGGGATACTGGGTGCCTAAACATAAGGAAACGACTCTTCATTTCGTTAAGATCGTGCTACTGAGCACTCATGTGAAGAAAACCTACCCATATGTTATGTGGGATATATGAATACTCAGTGGGGGTATAGATTCATTCCTATGTAGACTGCTGATCTGAAACTCTAATCTACTGAAGTATGCCTTTATATGACAACAAATTTACATAACTGAAAATGGCATTATATTAGCTAAGTCATTAATACTCATATTTTGTTATCAGTGAAGATAGTCTTCAAGGCTATTCTTCTGCCACCACACTTCTATTGTTTTCCTGAAAGATTCATTAAAGCAACACCAAACCTGAAATAACCTTAAAATTTGTGACATTACTGAGGCTGTTCCATTTCCAAAAAACGCTCTCAGCATCTTCTAGAAAAGTGAGGAGAAAGTTTAAACCACCAAGGGCTACTGTGAATTTATACATTAACTTGTTTATGTATTAGTCTGCTCTCATGCCCTTGTCTGAATGCAAAAAGAAAGAGTGTTTTGCTTCCTATTCTGTTTTCAGCAAACTTCAGGCAAGACAGTTTTCACGTAGGCTTCCTCATGGCTAAGGCAGAGACCTCCATTCTTCAGCCCTCCCTTCCTTCCTTCTAAAAAGGGGCAATTTATTCTTTTGCTGCAGGAGCCTCACTGAGCAGGTCCCATGTGAGAATGTGAAGATAATGAGAAAAAAAAAAGAAAAATGAATCTCTCTATTATAGTCCACAAGGACCTGCTTCTTAGCTCTCTCTTAATCTTTGCTGCTACTGTGGTGCATGAAGCTTTGAAAAAACAAGTAATTCTGTGAGTAAATCAGCACCTATGAGGCCTCATTCCCTGCACACTGGTGGCTCAATGTACTATCAGGCTGCAAACTCATTGATCCCAAATTCTCCATTCCTTCTCTCCCTGCCAAGCAGTTATACCCTCTTGCTATCTCTGCTTGGCCATTGCTAGAAACCTTGTTGCCTTACAGGCAGCTTGATGATCCACCCATGAATTGGCCAAACTAAGAAATGATTCATTCTCCCCCCTTGCTGATCTGGGAGGTTCTGGGAGATTCTCTCCCAAGCTGTGGGATGAGCACAGCACAAGGGAGGAAATAGCACTGCATGACCGCGCTCTTCTCACAGGTGGCTAAACCTGTGGCAAGATCATAAAGCTAAGCCTGAAACCATCACTCTACTGGAAATTTCCAACCTCTGGTCCAATTTGGTTCAAACTCGATGACAGAACGACAACATGATGTGGAAGCCTCAGACAGACACACACGCTCTGACTGCCGATTTCGTGTCGGGCTAACAGCGATGTGCGAAAAAAAAAACACAGGAGTAGAAGCTCATTCCACCGTGCCGAGAGAATGAGCAAACCTGACTGCGAACCACAGCCTCACATCACTGCAAACTGGCACGATTTTACAATAAATTTAACAGTATTGTAAATTCTTCTTAGTCCTTGGCGCTTTGGATCAAGAGGCTGCGTAAGGACCTTGTTCTTTTTGCTATGTAGAAACTAAGTTCCGATCACTCAGAACAACAGAAACAAATTTATCTTTTAAGGCGTATTATATTTCTTTTGTTTCTCAAATCATGATATGACTGAGAGAACCGTTTCCCTCAGGAGAGGGGAAAGGAACAAGGTCTAATTTTTGAATGGCTGTGGTAAGCAATAAAGAGTGCACAAAAAGCCTAATTTTGGCTGAATATCAGTTGTTTGTCAGAGAAAGAAAAATACACATTTGTTAAAACTGAAATCAAAGGCATCATAGAAAACAAGAAAGATATGTAGCCTTTGGTTAACAAGAGGTTCTGAACTTGGAGCAGTTCTTCTCTTGCTCAGCGTAATTGTATCACACTTTTATTTTCAGCAGATGTTCCTTAGTTGTTCCAAACCTCAGCATTCGGAACAAGGAAAATCAGGAACCTTGCTTCCAAAACTCTTGAGACTAGTTTAAATGTCATGAAATTTGGGATTATTTAGCTTTGACTTTTCACTTTTGAATCATCAGAATAAAATCAGTTCAATATTCTCTGCAAAGATGGACTAGAGTCCTTCTTAACATTACTTATTTTTGAAAGAAAGCCAAAGATCTTAGTGCTATTTATTGATTCCAGTACTTGAGCCTTTTGGAAAAACACCCAAATTACAGAAGTTATGCAAGTTGTCATCAAAACTCTAAAGAATGCTCATAGTTCTTCTAAACACTCAATTTTCTAAGTGCTTTCACACAGAAAGAGCGACAGCAGGGTAGCACCATCTGAAAGTTTTAACAGCATCGCAATTAAAGCACAAGTGGCAGACTGAAGCGATTACAGAGGCTATCCCAAAAGATGGCGGCCTTTGGATATTCTGTTTATGTCACTTCTAAGAGAAATATGATTCCTGAAATGGCTTCAGAAACACCCATAGTTGCATATGAAATTAAAGGGTTTTTTTCAAAGCTATTGAACATATCCAGCTGTATGGTATGGGTAGAGAAAGAGAAAATATTATTGTAATATTAAAAGATTCTGGAAAAATCTCCTTGCAAGCTCCGTATACTGTTAAATGCCAAGTCACTGCTGTAGGCAGCCAATAAGTTAAAATGGCTTGCTTGGCAGGGAAACCCACCTACAGTGCTCTAATCCAGAGATAATACTAAGAACACCTATTGCTGATAGGTATCTAAGGTGTTTTGTTTGCTTGTTTTATTTTTACAAAGAACAGAATTTTCCTCATCACAAGATAGGCCTAAAAAAGATATTTCAATTAAAAAGGTATTCAGCATCTCTCCCCCCTCTCTCTCATAACCTAAAAACAGTGTTTTCTTTCTTTTCTAAAATACCATAAATTTTACCTGAAGACAGAATAGCCAGGCTATGCAAGGTGGTCTTTGAATTTAGCCTATCATAGAACTCTTCTAACCTTCAGCAATGTTAGCAACTTCTGCCAAGAGAGGGCTAGACTGACTTTTTAGGGCTAAAAGGTCATGTTTGAGATATGCAGGTAAATTTATAATAATCAAGCTTGTTCATGCTTTCAAAATAGCTGCATTATTACTCACTAATTGCTTTTTGCAGAACGCAAGTTGAAAAACATTACTATACTTCCAATAGGATTTGCACCAACATTTTGTGCTTGCCAGATATTTTTATTCACCAGACTACAGAGACCATCTTTCAAAAAGTAAGAAACAAATGTTAAGTGATAAATTAGCCACCAGAGGGAGCATCTCCAGTTTCATAAATATAATTGAAACCAATGAATACTGACCAAAAAAAAATACACTAGAAAATGACTTTAACGCAGACAGCTGCAGAGTTCAAAGTGCATCCCAGCTTTCATGGACCTTTGTATATATAATCTAAGGCAGCAAGAGAAAGTTAGATTTCGTTTCCCTTTTTCTCTCCTGAGAAAGCACAAAGATAGCACACTGCATCATGTGTTTCTCTGTTACTAATAATGCAATTAAAGGAATTTTTAGAAGCACTGCTATGAGCAATGGTGTGTATAGCTCAAAAAGCTACAGTTTAAACAACTGAGATTGTCATGGCAACACTTTGGCTCACCTATTAGTGTAAATCTTGGGTAAAACTCTGACAAACTCCCCCGGGGGAGAGGAGGCTTGCAAAGGTGGCAAGGAGCGCTCTACATCTTGGGACAGCTGCGCACAAGCAGCAGCTAGAATGATTACCGCATTTGCCGATCTTGCTAGAGAAATGAAACAGCTTAATCTACTGAATGTGGTATTGGCTAGCATTTATGGCACCACAGCATTAACCATTAAATGCTGCAATTACATTTTATGCTGTTTGTAATTCCTGTGCATTGCTTCAGCTATGTGCTCTAATTCTCCTATCTAAAGCTTCTTTTTATTTTTATGAACAAATCGATCCATTGCATTTTCACAGATGTTTCTGCTATTCCAATTGTTTTCTAGAAAAGTCCTGTGCCAAAAAGTAATTATGCATTTATTGTTGTTCTTTTTTGTTTTCCAGGAAAACCTCAAATGGACGAAACAATAATTCCACCAGGGCTTTTCTGGTTTTGTTGCTATCACCAAATACAATCTTGATGCACTGCTTTCCTGAATTTCCATTTTTGTTACTGTATGTCATACAAATCCCTTTAATACCATTGGAAGTTATGCATGCTGCCTGAGAACATGATAGATGTCCTAAAGAATAAAAGCCAATGAGGTTGAAAAAAAATCTATAATAAAGTGGAATGTATATACATGTAATCTGAAAAGCACATAACAATATGAGCAGTATGTAAAAAGCTTATTAGTACAGGGTTTCTCCAGCAAGCATACAAATTAGAAGGCACAAACCTATACAAGTTAAGGACCTGCCAGGAAGACAGTAAAAAATAATCCCCTACCTGTAATAAAAAGGTGAGCAATGGAGATACAGTGCCTGCGAAGTCTCAGATCAAAGATTTATCCCTGGAAATGGCAATAAAAATAGCTAGTGCAATTTAATTATGAAAGGGAAATGTCTCAGACCATAAATTTACAGTGAGGTTCTAACACACAAATTAAGATACAGTACTTTTTATCTTATAGAATTATCTCTACTCACCATAAATCACAGGAATATGAACCTCATGCAAAGCCCACCAAAGCTAAACATAAAGCTACCACTGTCTTCCTTGGAGTATAAGCCAAGTCCTTAGCACAGAAAATTCTTCCTCCTGATTTAGAGGGGAAAAAAAAAAAAAAAAAAAAAAAAAGGCAAAAACTACTCTGGAAGCTACAAGCTTCTTTAAAAAAAATCTCCTAGATTTTGGAAATGGTATTACTTTTCTGGAGCTTATCCTCAGGATTTTATTTCATTGGTAGCATAATTAACAGGTGTTGGATTTCTGCAGGTGCAGGTGTTCTGCATAAAGATCTGGATTCTTATACACTCCTTTTGGACCATTTCATGAGTGTTCTCAGGAATGGCAAAATACAGGCTTTCCAGACAACATCTTTCAGGAATGTAAAGTCTTGATCTTGTTCCCTCTGGAATCTATGGAAAAATTCTATTAACTTCCATTGTATCTTGGAAATTGTATTTAAAATTATGAATAATTTTATCAAGTATTACTGATTTCCAGAAGTTTAAGGCAAATCTAAAAAAAAAATAAATAAACAAAAAACCTATAAACTAGACCTTACCAAAGCGAAGAATTGTTGGAAAAAGGGATAAGAAAACCTAGCTTAAAAAAGTAGGTATTCATTAATTTTGAAGCCTTTCCGTGTACATAATACAGCCTGACTGAAGCTTTGGCACTTAATGAAATCTGAGTGGACTTCAGCATGTGCTTAACTAGTGTGTTCTGATATGGACCTTGGGGAAGTTTAAACAGGGTTTATTGTGGGACAACACATTTATTTAGTATCTGCTGAAACAGGAGTTCTGTGTCTTCTGGAACACACTCTGTATTATTGTACAGGAGAGGCTATGGATAGTGTTTCAGTTGTTTTGCCTCCATTTATATCCCTTGCAGATTTCCATCTTACTAAGTTTTTACATTAAACAGCTCCCAACTGAGAATAAAGTTACGTAGTGTGAGTGGACAGCAAGCTAATGACTTAAGCACAGAATCAGGTAGAGTAAGCAAGGCAGAGAACCTGTGCAGTATTCAAATGCACTGCCTCTGACTCATTTTCAGCTACTTTTTATATTCTATAATTATCCCTAATGCTATCATTTTAATTACCCAGATAGATGTTCTCTGCTGACAAGCACCTATAATCTTACAGCTTAATTAAAACATAATTAAAATACCTGTGGTGATAAAAATACCTCTAAGAATAATAATAATAATAAAAAAGCCTTGAATATAAAGGAAATGCACCTTACATTTGCTATTGGCTTCTACATTTGCCTGCTGGCATCCTCACGTGGGAGTTCGGCTGAGTAATCTTCAGTTTAAATATACAGATACATGCAGCCACCACAAGGAATTGAGAATAATACTTCTGTTCTCTTATTAGTCTTACTGCGGAAAATAAAACCTAGTTCCAAACCCTACTGACATTTTCTCCAGTTGTATACATTTGTGCAAAACCAGTCAACAACTGGTGAAAGCAAGAGATTCAGAGCAGTAGCATTTTACTGAGGCTTTGCACTAGGTACATGTCTACCCCATTAGCAGGACTGTGGAGAAGCTGGCCAAGTGTTTCCCCAAGCATTCAGGCTTATAAACATTTTTATACCATGGCTGCCCTATCAGAAACAGTACTAAGAAACATTAACACATTTTAGGATAATATATCAAATTTTAAAATACTGGAACACAAACGCAACGTTTCTACCTTCCTGGAGTGACCTGACCTTCTCAAGGCAGCCGAGACCATTGTGAAAGCGAGCTGAAGAGCTGTCCATGAAGGTGGAGGGGTGATAATTCCCCTCTAGTCAGCACTGGTGACGCCTATATGGAGGTTCGAGTCCAGTCCTGGGCTCCTCAGTAAGAGACATGGGTCTGCTGGATCAAGTCCAGCAAAGAGCCATACTGATGTTTAAGGGATTTAAGCATCTCAAACAAGAAGAGGCTGAAAGAGTTGGGATTGTCTAGCCTTGAGAAAAGAAATCTGAAGGGGAGAGAGGGTGTCTCATCAATGTGTATAAATACCTAAAGAGAGAGAGTAAAGATGATGGAGATAGACTCTTCTCAGGGGTGTTCTGGGATAGGACAAGAGGCAATAGGCACACCCGGAAATAAAGGAAATTCCATCTAAACCTAAGAAAAATCCTTTTTACTGTGAAGGTGAGTCAAACGCTGAGACAAGTCACCAAGAGAGGTTGCAGCGTCTCCATCCTTGGAGACATTCACAACACCACAGCACAGAGTCCTGCACAGTCAGCTGTAGGCGATGCTCCTTGAGCAGGGAGGTATTCACTCTTCTGTGATTCTGTGAGTTTGACGTTCTTCCTTACTGATGACAACCATTCCTGAGGGAGACTTGCCTCCATCCTATTCTTTCTGTCATCACTGTTGCAATCCTATTCTTTCTGTCATCACTGTTGCAATCCCTTTTTTCCCTCATGTGCCCTCACTGTGGATTTAAGTGTCTTTCTCCACTCATTCTGCTTGCCTCTTCTTTCTCTCTTTTTCTCCTCTCAGGGAGAATTCTGCTTCCTCTCCCCTCAGGACTCCCTTTTCATATAAACAGACATATCATTTTGAAAGTTGTAATTTTGAGTAGGTCTCTCCAGCTGCTAGTGTTCTTTACTTTACCTGTAACCGTCAAGGAGATAGGCTAATTATTCCTATTTGGCTTTTCTCACACTTTTAACAATGTACCAGGCTGTTTCCCATCAATGCAACCACCTTTACTATTACCACAAGCCACCATTCATAGCTACGATAACAACTTCTTCTCTTTTCCTCTCTTCAGTTACGACAAAGCATCAACTCATCACTTGCTCCTGGCTCTTCATTCTATCTTCTTTCCTCAAAGCACTGCATACTCACAGTGCAGATTTCAGCACAGTATAGAGCTACCCAAGTTATCATTAAATAAAGCAGGCTGAGTATCAGGATTAGTTTAGCCACAGCAGTCACTCTCCCACAGTAGCTGTGCCCTGCATACCCATCTAACTGTTCCTTTAAACTCTCTCTGTGCAGTTTCCATCGCTCTCTCTTTGCTTGTGACACTTTCTATTCCTTTTGCCTGTTTTCAGGCAGGTATTGCTCCTGATACTTTTTCAGTAATGTCTCATTCCGCAAATCCCCACAGCAATTCAGGTAATATAGAATAACACGAATCATTATCTGTATCAGTCAGAGGTGTTTTCCGTCAATCCCGAAGACGGACAGAATATTATATTGCTCTTAACTTAGAGGCAGAGAATATTACATTTCTCCAAATTTACTAGAAATGTGAGAAAAGAGAAAGGTAAAATTTCCGGAAATAAGTGCAGTATAATTTTCATACAATTTAGCTTGTTCAGTTGATTTTGGTACTGCTTTTCAGCTCTCCACTACTGAGTGCATCTGTTAAACTGTGAGGATCACATTTCGTGTCTTTTCTACTTAAATTATTCAAATTCAGGCTTGAATTATAATCCTCTTGAAAATCAAGAGCCATTTAATAAACTAGCAGGAACACTATAGGTTAAATTTGTGAGTATGAATCCTTATAATTTGTTTCACGGCACATGTAGGCGTGCACAGATTTTAAGTGCTATTATGAGACATTAGGAATTTAAATGAAATATTAATTAGAAAGCAATTACTGATTTTAGCAGCAGAGAGATCCGGACAACCTTCTGCTTAAAATTTGTTTCCGAGCCACAAGAGAAAAGGAGACTGATAGTGCCATCTATCGGTCAAATTAAAATGGACATATATTAATGGTGGTTTGTATTATACTACAAAAAAAAAAAAAAAAAAAAAAAAAACCCATAGTTATTCGTTATTCTCCGCGGCCAATATACCGGCGGCAAGGCATTGCACTCACTGAGCATCGGAACAGAGATGGTAATTCAGCGCTCCGTGTGCGCAGCGCAGGGCGGCACGCGCAGAGCGCAGCGGGAGCCCCGGGCCCCAGCGCGGAGCAGGGGCCCTGGGGCTCGTTCCCCTGAAACATGCACACGCAAGCACGCGCTGCTGGCCTTAGGACACTCTTAGCGAGCTATGTGTGATACACTGCCTACAGAACGAACCGAAAGGTAGAGCCAGGGTAGGGGCTATGTTATGGGTTTAGGGTGGAACAAGGTTGTCCCTGCTAACTGCACACAGGTGCAGAAGGTGCAATGGTGCAATACAACTAGAGCTGGACATCTGCTCCATGGGCACCCAACAAGCCCAGATGCCTCCCACACCACTTCCCTGTTTTTCTCTTTACCCATCCCTTTGCCACCCATGCCATATCTCTATTCATTGGCATTAGAAACTGAGTGACCTTGGCTCTTACAAAGAATAGTTTTGTTTTTTTAAAACAGTTTTACTGACCAGTTTCTCCCAATCCCGTTTTGTCCTTTACCCCCTACCAAGCAGGTGCTTTCTGTGGAATGACATAGCAGAGATTTGGGGGACTGAGTATGGGCACTATGCTATCATTTACAAACACACAAGGATAGAAGTAAGGCAACAGCACAAGAAGGAACACAAACAAAACATGCTTGTTCTGAATGTACACATAACCCCTATGCAGGTATATTTTTTTAGGCAAAGCCTGTTTCTCTATGAATCTTCATACAGGAATTAAGGGATTAGAAATCTAATGAACATGTTTGCAGCAAGCAAGAGTAGAAGTAGGCTTAAATAGGAGGCTGGGCAACAGCACGAATTGAAGGCACAGCAAGGCTCTTTAAAGGCTTAATGTCAAGGACATCACTTTTAAAATACATTTACATATTTAGATTTACCTCTGGTGTCCTCTCTTCTTTCACTCGCAGCTAATTTTTGCTAATGTCGGCATAAAACACTGACCAAGACTGGGGGGAAAAGGATGAACCAAGCATTAGCAGATTATGAATTTTACATACACTGACAAAAAAAAAAAAAAAAAAAAACAGATTTCTGCTTAAAAAAAAAGTCTTCAGCCTACCTGCCAATCATGACTCTTCTTTAAATTCCAAGAACAGTAACAATTCAGTGACTATTACCAGGCTTACCCATGTATAATGAAATCCCTGAAGGAAAACAAATAAATAAACTGTATAAAACTTTCTCTTCAAATCAAATATTTTGAGTTGAGAAACATTGTTATATTTTATATATTACGTATTTCACATACATACAATCTCTTCCATATTAAATTTTCAATGTACTGTATTATCAAATTGTGACAATTTATTCTGGACAATGTAACAGAGTACAATGGCATGTTACACATTATAACAGCTTTTGGTCAAATCCTCAGAGGACATAAATGAGTATCTAAGTATCTACATAGCTTCACCAAATTCAATTCTCGCTCAATAAGGATCTGACCTTTTATGCTTGCCATAGTGAAAAGGTGCTCCGTTACTAGATATTTATTTCCTTTAACTTATTTAAATAAGGGGTTGTGTAACTAGGCGGGGGAAATGAGCTTTGGGGAATTGTCTCATTGCAAGTGTTTGCAGAGATAATTGGAAAGCATATTGAAGATGTTGCCAGTCATCTTAATTGATGCAAAAACCTCATATAGCTCTAAAGAGATGAAGATGCTCCTAAGGGGCAGCAGGAGAGAGCTTTGCTGAATTCAGTAAGGTTTTGCATTAGAAAGAAATTTCAGACTACACCATAATTTCATTAAGACTCCATTTCTGCTCCCAAATATTCTACTGGATCTGCTAATTATTAAAGCTCTTGCGTAAGAACATGCCCTTTCCTTCTATCACACCGGAAAACACTGAACATAAAAAAAAACTCCGAATGACAGCATTTTAAGGATTTTGTAGAGTGAAAACTTTCCAGAGGTGGAGACAAAAAAGCACATAAAAAAGTAGTAAAAGAGATGCCTGTGTTACTTCACTCTTTCTTTATAGATTTCCTCTTAGGTATGCTGTGTTAGGGTGTTTCAAAAAAATAATTTTTTTTTTTTTTTTTTTCATTTTTCACTTCTCTGTTGCTTACAGGACACTCATGATGTCAAAACGAGTCTACCACTTTGAAAGGATCAGGTCTTGAAAGGATGCAGGGGAAGAAGCCCAGATGTTGTTTTACTGGTTTAACTGTTTTAAAAATGTGAACCCTAGAAGATCAAGTACAAACTATTAGAGATTCAAAAAATTGTTACTATCTATAGAAACACTTTGCTTGCATCTCTGAATTTGCTGAAACCAGTCCTATTCCTGTAGGACAGTCAAATGATGTTACAAATATAATTTCAACATACTGTGTTGACTAAGAACCCATGAAAAAAGCGATTAAAAATCTGTTAAGCATGTGCACAGAATTTGAGCAACTGATCCGTTAAAGATCACTCCTATTGCCACAAGGTTTGTCCCCATTTAACATTTGGAATTCACCAGCTGATATATTTGGATCAGTCCTCTCTTGCTAAGTACCAAGGAGAAGGAATAAACACTACAAAGCAACAGACCTTACACCACTACTGGTACGCTGCCCATAACAAACACTGCAAACACAGTAGGAAACAGACCATTTGCTGATCACATTTGGCTCAGATAGTTAGAGCTGAATCCAGTGGTATGGCAGCGTAGAACCTGGCATAGAATAACAGCTAATTTTCAGAAGAACAAAGGGCTCGCTGGATATGTAGCACTATCCTGATTTAAAAGGTAGCTTTCGCTAATCCCTACCAACTGCTTGCTGAAGCCACGCTCACCAATAAAAGCAAGCCATGACAAACGCTGCTCTCTATTCAGCCTCCGTAATCCTGTCTCAAGCCTTCAGTACATACCAAGAAAAAAAGTTCATTTATATGCCAGATTGACACAGTAGTGCAGTGAAACATTGCACCGAGATTTCACTCCTCATACAAGAAATGAAACACAAGATTTGCTACTGCCATCCTTAGTGAAGGAAGATAGCAATCGTTACAGTGGGTGGTTAGCTATTTTGACTTAACTCTTATCTACTTATATAAAGAAACAGACCCATAGGATGCAATCCTTCCCCTCCAATAATGCTATCAACTTAGTTACAGAAAAGTCTAATTAAAATTTAAACTAATTTAATAGACTGTGCTGTAACATACATTTGAATACTGCTGCGAAAAGCACTCATATTGAAACACATCTTAAACCTTTAAATAACTACATGCTTGCCCTTTTCTTTCAGCCACGTACTACCCCCAAAATTCAAAATGATAGCTTGTGCTAGGTTGATGAAATAGTGAAGGTAATTATAGAAACAGCTCTTCTCTCTCACAAACAAAAAGTAATACAATGACCCTTCTCCTACCATAAAATCCTATTAATCATTTATGATAGCATTTACACAGATTCTGGGATGCAGTTTTATGATATCTATTTTTCTTCACAATTCTATTACACTGTCTTTTATCCCATGTTTTGAAATGTGTACATGTTACAAACTATTTTGTGCCTTACATAAAATATTTATGCATGATTTTAACTGGAATTCATAAACAAATTAGTAATGATAGGTTGTAATTCCAAGAATGAAAAAAAGAAAAGTACCTGCTCAAAGAACTAAATAACATTCCTTTATACAAGACTCCAGTTTATCACCCATAGCACACTCCCCAGGACTACGTCCAGTCAGGATTTTAATATCTTCAAAAATGGAGACTTCACCACTTCTTCGGGCAATCTGTTCCAGTGTTCAACTGCCCTCACAGTAAAGACTTGTTTTGTTACGTCCAGATGGAGCTTCCTGTATTTCAGTTTGTGCCCACTGTCTATCGTCCAGGCACTAGGCACGACTGAGAAGAGTCCGGTCCCATCATTTATACAGTCTCCAATCACATATTTATAAACATTGATAAGATTTCCTCCCCTTCCTCCCCCAACCCTTTTCTTCTCCAAGCTAAAGAGACCCAGGTTTCTCAGCCTCTCTTCATATGAGGGATACTCCAGTCCCTTAATCAACTTTGTGGCCCTTCTTACTCCAGCAGATCTATGTCTGTCCTTACGGGGGAGCCCAGAGCTGCGCTGGCACTCCAGGTGTGGCCTCATCAGGGCTGAACCATCAGGAAAGGATCACCTTCCTCAGCCTGCTGGCAACACTCTGCCTAACACAACCCAGGACACCATGGACTGCCTTTGCCACACGGGGCACATTGGTGGCTCAAATCCAACTTGTTGGTGACCAGGACCCCCAGGTCTTTCTCTCCAAAGCTGTTGTCTGGCTGGTCAGCCCAGAGTCTATACCAGTGTGAGACAGAAATAACTGCAAGGTGCTTTGCACTTCTCTTTATTCAATTTCATGAGGTTCCACTCTGCCCATTTCTCCAGCTTCCCAATGTCCCTCTAAATGGCAGCGCAATTCTGTGGTACATCAGCCATTATCTCAGTTTTGTATCACCAGCAAACTTGCTCAGGGCATATTCTGTCCCATCATCCAGGACATTAACAAGGAGGTTAAACAGGACTAGCACCAGTATTAACCTCTTGGGAACACCACTAGTGAGTGGCCTCCAGATGGACTTTGTGCTACTGATAATAACTTTCTTAGCCCAGCAGTTACACCAGTTTTCAAACATTGTTCGCTTATCTAGGCCATACTTCATCAGCTGGTCTATGCGGATGTTATGGGAGATAGTGTCAAAAGCCTTCCTGAAGTCAAAGTAGACAATATCCACTTTTCTCCCCTCCTCTATCAAACAAGTCATTCCATCATAGAAGGTCATGAGCTTGGCTATGTAGGATTCCCCCTTTGTGGATCCATGCTGACTACTCCTGATCACCTCCTGTGCTTCATGTGGCTGGAAGCAGTACCTAGAATCAGTTGCTCCACCACCATCCCAGGGATCAAGATGCTGCTGACACGCTGTAGTTCTCCAGATCCTCCTTCTTGCCCTTCTAAAGACAGGGGTGACATTTGCTGTCTTCTAGTCCTCTGCAATCTTTCCTGATTGCAGTGACCTTCAAAATTAATTGAGTTGTCTGGCAACGACATCTACCAGCTCTCTCAGCATTTGTGGGTGCATCCACTAGGATTCATGGACTTGGGCATGCCCCAACCTAGGCTTCCCTAACCTGATGCTTCTTTACCAGATGCAAGTCTTAGTTGCTCCAGTTTTTCTCTCTGGTCTCAAGAAAGTGGAATTCCCAGCGGAATTACCAGTTAAGACTGAGCATTCAGTCCTTTCATTTCAAGCATTCAGTATATACATTTCAGATAATTGTTTTTTTTTTTAATTTCATAGAAGATGACTTCACAATGTAAAATACATTAACTGGTTTGGACACTTGCTGGTATTTAAACCAAACAAAGATTGGAAGAAACAGTCTTTCATCTCATACCAGAGTTCAGAAATGGAAGAATATGAATTCCCTGTGAACAAGGACATTTCTGCAATAATTCTATTATTTCAAGGATGATTGTGAGATGGAGTTTTCTAAAAGCACAAAAGATTTATCAATATTTGTAAAGAGAATTTAAATTCTGTTAAAATTTAAAATGCTAACAATTGTCCTGGAAGAGACCAGACTGTCCAAGCCATGTTTTCCTAAAAAAAGAGATGTGAATTGATCTTGATATACATAATAGTTGAATTTAATTTGAATGCAAATGTGCAAATACATATTGTTGGTTTCACCACCACTCTGAGTAGCTGCTTTTAAGCAATGAAGTTTAAACACTGTTGTTGGTTTTGCTAGCTGTAATTGAGATCATTATCTTTTCCCATTGATGCACTCTATTATTCATGAGAAGTAGAATACTTAATAATTAAATTAAATACTTAAATTGAAATTCCTTTGCCAATTCATGACCTGTTTTAGTTATCCTGATATATTGTATAAAATAGCTCCATCTTATTTTACTTTAGCAAGAACACTCCTTCCGACAAATACTTTTTATACTGATATGCACAGGAACATTTTGGCATTTGCCAGCAATGCTTTGCTGAAGCGATGAATAACTTTTATAACCACGATTAGATCTGATAGATAAGTACACAACTCTGCCTTTTTTTTTTCTTTTTTAGTGGGATGGAACATACCAAACATTATCCAGTAAAAATCTCTGAAGCATAAAGTCTATAAAATAGATGACCACAATAATGGAAAAAATGAGCAAGTAACAGCACAATAAACCCAAATGTCATACAAGTAATTTTTGTGACTATTTATTAAGAGAGTGTCAAGAATCACTCATGATTTCCTGCAGCTACTTCCATTATTCCTTTTCCAACATTATTGTTCCTTTGGAATATTGGTAACTTTGATACCAAAACATAAGCGCCCCAAAGCATGTTTAAAAATTAGTGAATTTATTATTTTTCAGTCAGATGTGGACCTCAGTACAAACAAAACTGACAGTGTTTTTCACTAATGAGTGAACTTGGGTTTTTTAATAAAATATTCACTGAACAAACCCTCACCTTCTTCCAGATCTAGTCACTTATAAAGGATTCCCTAAGTAAGCAGAGAACCAAAAACTCTTCCAACTTCTGCCGGTCTAAATTAGGGCAACCGAAATTCAATTGGATGATGATTTTATAAGAACAGTATAAATGGCAACAGCATGTTAATTTTATTCCCTATATTTTTCAGAAAATTGTGGGGAATACAGTAATAACAGTGCCTGTATGAAGAATCTTGCATAATCTTTCATCTTCCCACCAGCATAGTGCAGAATTTCTGCAGTGCTAGGGTGAGCTCTGCAATATCTATTACTCCAGCACCTGGAGAAATCCATACAACATTTCAGATGCTTCGGATTAAAACAGATAACAGGATCACCATAGCAAAACACTCATTTGTCCAAGAAGGCTAATTCCAGACAAATTACCCTGTTCCATGTTGGTGAAAGTAGCACAAGGGTTAAGAAAAAGTTTAACAGCAATGTTATATTGGAGCAATCATTGTAATGCCAGCGCTCTGGGCGATGGCAATCTGTTAGCTCTTCTCTAAACCCAGTGCATGCATTTGTAATGCAAATGTTAGTGCACTGAATATACTGCACTGTTTCTACGCTCATTCATACCCGACCAGGAAAGATTCCTGTGGCCCCATCCCCCTACCAACCCCAGATCACTCCAGTCTGTTAGCTATTGTTTACCTTCCAGTGTTTCCTCCAGTCTAGCTTTAAATGTCATTAAGCACAGACGCTGCTGTTCAGGACTGGTTATAGTATAGTCTTGTCTCTTCGGTTATAGTATACATCAGTCTTGTCGCTCCTTCCCCATGTACGGTGGGTGGATGTGCCGTGAATAGGTTTGACTCCCCTTTCAGGTGATTTTTAATACAATGTTGGTGAGCTATTTTAGAGGCAAGCTATTTTGTTTACTGGGAGGAATGTGACATAATGAGAAAAAAAAATAAAGAATGAAGTAGAGGTAAACTGGTATGAAATGACATTTTAACTGCTTTTCATAGCTATAGTTACCAGCAGTGTTATTACTAATTAATATGTTACCTGAAGAAAAACGGAAGTCTAAAGCATCAAGAAAACCTTCTGCAAAAGACTAACACAATACATAAAAGCATCTTCAAACTAAACTGAAGAGTAGCTTTTGGGCATTACAAGATGTTTTTGTAACAAGAATTGACACTAACAGATTCTGGTTCTTTTGATGGGGCAACAGATGCTGCAAACATCCACCGCATTTTTTTCTTTTTTTCAGAAAAATAAAATCTGAAAAATGAGGTCACATAAAAGAAAACAAACAAAAAAAATTCAAAAGACATGATTGGGGAAATCCTGAAATCCTTCACTGACAAAACCATCCATTAAACAAAACATATTTCAGTGAGGAATGACATAGGAAAAAAACCTCTTAACTTCAAAAAACTGATGAAAGCATCAGATACCCACCATTCGAAAGCACCTTACAACATCCTCAAGTGATGCAAATAGAAACTGATTTAGACATTTTGCAAATTTCTGTAAATATATAGCTTTAACAGAAGAATGGTTCAAGATTAAACAGAATGTTGCAAAGGAAAATATTTCTTGCTTGACATTTTTACAGTGAAAATATGCATACCTAGGAAACAAATTTAAGCCAACTGTAGAGCTTACTTTTTTAAGCGTCTCTGAAAGGTCAGTCAAAAATAGACCTTGGCTTTGCTGAGACCTCTACAGAAACACTTGAAAACTGGTGTATATTAGAATATTTAGATTTTAAGAACATCACTTAAACAACAGCTCTTCAGGTAACTAAACAAAGATTTTCACAGCATCCACCAGAATAAAACTGTGTTAAAGGCCTACAATAAAAAAAAAATGCTAAAAAGAAAAGAAGTGAATCTGGTCACTTCTTGTCAGAAATTAACAAGAGAATATATAGGACCAACTGAAAAGATATTGGCCACATTCACCAATTTAAACTAGATTTGATTACCAAAAATACAGATGAAAAAACATTCAAATATACATATGTGAAATCTAGAATTTCACCAAACATCCAAAGTTACAGCTTAATTCTGCCAAAGAAGACATCTCTTTCAAAGCAATATGAACAAAGTAGAATTTTTTTTTCTTGACACAAGTGTTAAGATAGAGTATAGCTCACAGCATCTCACCTCTAAAGTTACAGAGAAACACAGACAGTGCCATCTGCAATATGACTTAAAAATGAATCAGGAGCACTTGCCATCACACACATGGCATTGGATAGCTAAAGGACACAAAGGAGTAGGGAACAGAAAATAGGCAAAAATCAGAAAAGAATTCCTCATACCCAATCACAACACTCAACAGCAAGAGAAATTCCCATGCCGATTCTATGTATGCATTTGCAAAACCAAAGAAGTTAGAAATTGTTCTTGGTTCTTACTCTGTGAAGACTTAGCTAAACCCATAAAAGCACCCACTTTTGCTCCAAAATAGGAATAAGCAAACATCTCCCATTACACTATAAAACTGAACAGTTATCTTTGTGTTGATACGGTAAATGAGCACGACACAAGTCTTGTGTCACTGAGCATCTATCCTAATAGGCTCATGTTCCTAAATAAAGAATATAATTTTGAAAAGTCAGTGCTTTGTTCAAAGTGTTTCATTGATTAAATGAAGCAATTTCTCAAACTCTCATCTACAATCAATAACCCAGCGTACATTCTTACCTTTGCACAAACTGACCTACAAGAATGCAAGTAATATAAGAACCAGTATCCTTCACCTACCTCTCTGCAAAGGAGAGAATCCTGAAAATAAAATGGAAATACTGAGTTGCCACTCCAAAACACAGGTCAGGTCCTTTAACTTAGTACTTTGTAGAATAAAATAATTGAACTAGTCAAAAAATTGCCTCAAAGGAAGACATTTTAGAATTGATGGCATGCAGATGCTTCCCTTATTATATTCCTAAATGCGCAAAACAAGCCCATTTTTCAAGGGAAACAA
Source organism: Nothocercus julius (assembly GCA_013398735.1). Lineage (NCBI taxonomy): Eukaryota > Metazoa > Chordata > Aves > Tinamiformes > Tinamidae > Nothocercus > Nothocercus julius. Next base: position 1,607,879 of record VZSV01000027.1, on the reverse strand, counting down.
ATATAATTATTAATACTTAAAAATAAGAAGGGTCATATTTATTTCCCTAAGGGATTATTATGATTTTTTAGGCAAAAGAATATTACTTCATTTAGCATATGAATAAAATCAGATGGGAAGTCCTGCTGAAGGACTAACTCTCCTTAATGCCCTTACTCTCCCTTCATTATGCCATTGATGTCCCATGACAAAAACATTAATTTGACATGGAGGAGTTATGACCCTGCGTTTTTTGCACAGCTTTTGAGATGCCCAAGGCAGGGTTTTCCACTTTGGGTATTGGGACCAGAAGGACACGCATGAAACCAGTGCTGTAGAAGGAGCAATTAAGTTACAGGTTGTTTTGCTGTAAGCAGTTAAGCAGCTGGGCCTAATAAATTATTTGATGATGTATCATCCTATAGTTTTGCCACCTATTATAGCTATGCAAAAGACTAACATTTACGGACTTTGTATATTTGCTTGTGTGATTACTTCATTAAATTCCTCCTGGCACTCAGGAACGCACCCGGCAATTTATCACTACTGAGTTTCCATAACAATGTTCAGATGCACACCTCACCTCAGGAGCACTGGGTAATAAAAATAATACAGGAATCTGTGAAGGCAACGGGAAATTATAACTATTCCTATTTACAGGTGAGAAAAGAAACAAACTTGTGCAGAGCGACACAAAAACAGACCAGAAATGAACAGAAGAGAGAAACCAAGGTGTTTGTGTACACACAAACATGCATGCACACATACACATGAAACATAATTCAGTAGACATACTCAAGAAAGTCCTTAACTAGAAGCCTGATATATTTTTGTATTGGTAGAATACTATGTTAAAGTAGGTACCCTTTCTGGCACCTGCACTGCTTTGCTCAGAAAGTCCCTATCATCTACACACACACACAGCCTCAGGCTTGGGAGCTGTAATTGTGGATGTCTCATTTCCCAATGTTATACTAACCTCTCACAGGAAAAAGCGAGTTTTTCTGTGAAAAGAAATCCAGATTACAAAGTCTTTCACATGATTTAACTTGAATCCAAAAAAAAAAAAAAAAAAAGAAAGAAAGAAGGGAATTGGAATTTCCAAGCACTGGAAGTCTGAACAACTGGTCCCCTTGACCATTCAATAGCTAAGAAACATTGGCAAAGGAGCCCTCCTAACAGAAACCAGCTGTAATCTCATGTGATGGCAAAGAGCCCCAGACAGACTATATTTGTTCTCTGTTTACAAAGTTTCAGTCCTCCAGCGAGGACTTAAACTGTCAGGTGACTTTGATGACTATCACTCAGCAAGTGTAACAAAACAGTGAATTGAGCACTGCTCAAAAACTCAAAGACGGTAATTCATGAACTATTAAAGAAAAGGTTATGAATAACAAACAGATGAATGTAAATTCATTTCTCCATGGATAATACTTCTACCAAAATGCAAATTTTTCAGGCTAAATTATTCACAATGAATGAGTCAATCAGCCCTATTCCCTCATAGACCACTATATTTCTGGAAGCTATTTATTAGTGAGACAAAATTGGTGCACTTGTAGCATCCATTTCCGTATAAGAGGAAAGTGCAGGATCATCCTGTCTTTTCATTCCCTTTATCAAAGCAGCCCATGAACATGAATAGCAACAATGAACACAAGAACCAGCTGTAATTGATGCTGCAGTGGGAGCGAGAGCCAAATCCGCCCATTCGCAATTTAGCTAATGCTGCAAATTTCAGTAGTTCTGACTGGACAATTAGTAACGAAAGAGCTCATTGACTAAATGATGTAGTTAGCAGAACCATGAACAAAACAGCCAGTGGCAGGTTTCTGTCACCGTCACGTAAAACACGCCGTTGCACAGGCACCACTCCTGCTAACCAAACAGCAATTCCCGGGAGCGGTTCCGATCAGAAAGCAGTCCTGTTGCCGAAGAGGCAGGTCCCTGAGCTGCTGTTCCCTGGCTTCCCAACGAGCTGCACTTCCCACGATCCAGCTACTGCGAGGAACTTCACTCTCCCGGGCAGCAGAGAGAATGTGCAATAAACTTTGCCCTCTTCTGCTCCACAGGCTAAGGCTTCAGCCTGCTACTTTGCTGCACACTGTACAAAAATGCGAAAACAGACGCACTTCCCAAGTCATCTTTCTCAGGAGACTAGCCATGTCTCTGACTCACTGTCAAAACTGGAGCAGCTCCTGCTGAAAGGACTTTGCCACTGAAGGGGCAGCCCTTGCGCTCAGAAGCCGGCAAGTGGCCCTGAACTGGGCCGAACCGGGACACCGACAGCACCCGCGGCTCATGCTCTCGCTCCAAAGCGAGACTGAGTTTCCCATGCGCCGCGCTAACATCTTTGGCAACAGCAGCCCTGTCAGCACCCAGGAGTGCTAGATCCACAGCCTCAGCTTGGAAGGTTGGGCCAGTTGTATGGGCAGAGAACAACAGGAGAGGCAGCATCTTCTGCTTGCCATTGCTTCCATGAGGGACAGATGCATTCCCCCCGCCTGCCGCAGACCCTCCTACCTGCGTCTAAATTCCCTTCCATTATAATCTCAGTAACATGCACAGGGACCATCCATATGAATCCTCACTGAAATGTATGTGGGCAAATGTCCTGCTTGCCTCTGTAAAACTGAGTCCTCATTCACACATGAGCTTCCCCCTCCAAGAAGAGGGCATGTTTTATGCCAGCAGAACAGAGTGAAGATGGTATTAAATGCCAGATAGAGAAATTGTTAGTGTGATGTAAAAACACATAGTTTGAAGTTATCTGAAATAAATCCAATGCCTTTCTAAACAGTGAAAACTGCTGGTTCAAGTTTGACTTTTCAGTACTGATTCACACACAAGCAAGGAGAACAGATTCAACTAGACTAAAATGCGATCAAAAATTGCTTCCCCAGTTGCTGCTGAAAACAAAGCCTGCATGTGGCCCTACTAGGCAGCACTCTTGCAAGGTGTAAACAACAGTCTGCAATGAACGGCTTGATGCTGCCTTGCCGGTCATAAAACTATCGGGGGGAAAAAAAAAAAAAGGGATAAGCCATTTTTTATAACACTTCAGGGCCTAATGCAATTTAAAATATGTCTGACTTTCTGGCAGTATATGCTTTGGGAGCAGATTCTAGTGACTTTGAGTTTTATGTATACCTTTGCAGTACAGGAACTGAACATATTTTTTGTTGGATTGGACCATTAGATAGCTATAGTTATTCTCAAGGGACAGTGTAGTGACAAGAATTCTGCACACCAGTGAAAACATAAATCAACAACAAAGAGACCCAGATGAGAAGTCCTTGATTTGGCACTTCCATATTAAGATTTCTTTTTGCATTCCTTATGTACATACAGAAAACTTTAATTTTTCTAAGATACTAAAATTATTTTGCCTTCATATGGAAGGAAGAACATTTTAACTCCACTAAATAAATGCTAGCTTCTTCTGATAGCTACCAAAAGATAGAATAATAAATGTTTTAAAATATAGCAGTCCTCGTAACTCTGTATGCCTTTAGCAGTCAAGAAAAATTGTAATATCATGCACTTTAGAATAAAATAATTTAATATTAAAATCAGTACTAGAGGGTAGATATCTCTAGCTCTGTCTCTACTCCAGACCTGCCTCTTTCTGTTAGGACTAAACTGTCTGCCACTCTTTCTGGCATTAGCTTAGAGACATTCAGCTCCATGTGACAGTGCTCCTAATCCTTCACCAACCCAGTGCTTGTAACTGTCTCCTCCTAATCAATATGATCAGCATTGCCACCTTCATCTCTGTTATTCCAGATTGGGAGCTGAGTGTCACCTTCAGATCGTCATTGTTTAGGCTCTATGAAATCTCCTCTTACAAAAACAGGCTTGACCAGGCTTTCGTATCGAGTCACAGAGTTGAAGCTTTACTCCTGACACTCATTGCAATTCAAGATGACTGCAACATTGTGATTTAAGTTTCTCACAAATCCAGTACGGACCATTTTATATCTATACAAAATGTTTTGAAAAAGACCATCTCCTCAGTTCACTGCTTTGATTACATTGCCATTTTCATGCCTCCCAGTCCCCTAGTTATTCACTGGAAACAAAGTATACGCTTCTGTCTTTCCCTGGTTGGTGCCCAACATCCACATCATCTCACATCCACTGAGAAGCTATCCCTTCTTTCAGTTCTCATCAATGCTCAATTTTAGGGACCATTTGCCAAGCTTGTTTCTCACAAGCATCTTTTGTCTTTGTTACTCATTGGTATTGGAAGGTCTTCCTCACAAGCAACCACAATGCTACCTTTCTTCGTAGGAAAATCTCCATGCAGCCTCACACATTGACTGGGCATAGGTGCCAAGGTAAGGAGAGGTCACCTTGATACCTATTCAGTCAGTATACGAGACTGCAGAAGGAAATTTCTGGTTTCTTTGCGCCCACCAGTCTGTTGATATTCACATACTATTTCTCACCATATCAGGACAGATTTTTCTCTGGGGTATAGTGTGTATGTTTTTGTTCTGCATTTACATCACTCAAAGGATATATTTATATCCCAAAGGAGTCTTGTTCCTGGAATACACCATAACACAAATAATGAACAGTAATAATCTTAAACTGAATTTCCTATGTGTATAGTGCATTATTGCAGAACAGCTCCTTGTAAAGTGTTTAACTTGAAATGATGTTGAGTCTATTTAACACAGCCTTTCTGGTAAAATCTTAACATGTACTGAAATGTAACAACTTCTCCAGAACACGGGTAGAAATACAAAGCACAGATGATAAGAACACTACGTAAAGGGACTTCTCTCAGAATCAGATTTGAACCTCAGATTTGTTTTAAACCCAAATTATCTGAAAAGATGTTACTGGGGCAATATTCATTCAAAATGACTACTGTCAGCTGTAAATATACAGGATCCTTTAACAACCAAAGGTAATAAGTCTTTTATATTATTGCTGGGAATTCCTTCAAAGCCCAAATCATTTTTACTTTGCAAAGCTCCTTAAATTTATTTTCCACGGTTGGGAGGAATCTGCTGCTAAACTAAAAATACAGTTTTACCTCCTATTATCTCTGCACATAAAGAGTCAGGGACCTTCAGGCTAGAATTAACACAAGATAGGCTATTATGACTCCAAGAGCATTTAGCAGTCCCTGTTGACTTTGCAGTTTGCAATAATAAATATCCTCCCCATAATCTCTCTCACTCTTTTTCTTGCTAAACTTGATGCCTTGAGGAGTTCTTGAAGCTTGTGATAAAATACTAACAATATTCACCTATTTTGTTGCTACCTTGGATTTCTTTATCTCCTTGGGCAAAGTCATTTAAAGATATGATACTTGCAAATAAATGCCTTTTAAAGCATAACCCTTGATTGTACAAATCCCCTACAGAAACATGGTTTCCTACTGTACTTGATTACTGAAGCAAAACTAAAACTCCTAGTGCAAAATAATGGCACTATTTTATAATGAATGTCTTCTCTCTCACTAAGGAAGCACCTTGCAATCAGATGTGAAGGTTATACATGATGCAGTCTGCAACTCAAAAGTATCTTATTATCAGCAATCAAGGTAATTATTAAAATCAGGTTTCTGTGAGGAGGGGCTAGGTATTTAGAGGATTTTACTGAACACTGAACTTTATGCTAAATGGTGCAAAATACTAATGTTTTATTAAGAAGACACTAAGATAACTGAAACTGAGGTCTAGTCTCGCATACATAAGTATCAACAATACACTCTGTTACACACACATGCCAATTCAACTTTAACAAAAAGGACGGGAGGCAAAATACTCAGTCACACTTCGGATTCATCCAATTAGATTAATGGAAATATAGTTTTTAGGAAAATGAAAGTTAGTATAAAATTACAAATTATTTCCAAACAAATAATATACATAGATCACAGACTTCATTCCCACCTCATACTTGTTTATTCTGGCATTATTCTTACATCAATCCATTACTGCCATTACTTGAAGATGTTATTTTTGTTAGAGAAACTATCTTATAGTTTAGCATTTCTAAAGATTGCTTCATACCTGTGCTAGATGTGACTTTCCCTCTCCTGCTATAAATGAAGCAGTACTGTTACTAAAGAACGCAGTCAGAGGTAACATGTACTTGTTCCTACTACTGACTACTGTTCCTACTGTTCCTGACTACTGAAGCAAAACTAAACCTCCTAGTGCAAAATAATGGCACTATTTTACAATGAATCTCTTCTCTTTCACTAAGGAAGCACCTTGCACACACGTTGGCTTCAATGGAGTCATACATTTAAACATAGCCATAACTTCTAGCCTGCTACCACAGCTGACTGTTCCTCAGGAAAGCTCATCAAGCAAAGTGCCTTGCTGAACATGCACAAGTTCACAGCTCTTGTGCTCTCTTTTCAGTTTTGCCCCTCCTCCTAACTCAAACTCCCTGTGACAAGGTATAAAGTCACCTCTGGTGACTCCAGGATGACCGTAAGCACATGCAATTCTTTGCAAGACTGGGAACACTGACAGTTTCTAAGGGTCTAGAGAGACTTCTCTTCATAACCTATTTCGCACTTTAATCACTGTGCTTTTCTTGTAGCAATACATTTATACCATTCTTTGATCATTTATCTCATTCAGGCTCACAATTTTCAGCTCACCCACTTCATTCTTTACTACACATGACCTCCTTTAGTTTTCCTGTATCTGCTGCTGAGGAATTAGAAAGGCCCAGAAAAGAACATCAAACAGAGTACTGAATTTGGGTCATCATTCTCAAAGCGTCCCAAGACAGTCTGCCTTAGCTCATCTGCTAAAGTTCACTTGCAATGCTTCGTTCTCCCTATAAAGGAGGGATAAGAAGCCTAATAACTTTTGTCACACCAACTGTTATAGCCAGAAAGCTTTAAAGTATTTCAAGCGTAGAGCCTTGACAACTTCATCAAGACTGGCATACCCAAAAGCTTTTCACTCTCTATTTTTGCCTCAGAAAAGTACTTTTCAAAAGAGCTGTTTCAGCTGTCTTATGGAGTAGTACATTAAAGGGTTGCTTTTTAAGGGTATCTTAATATTAGCCATTTCATCAGAGCACCTGAACCTGTTTAAGCATGCTGAGCCTAGTCACCTCTTTTAAAGTAACAAGATGCTTAAAAATTTTAATGGACGACAGCCAGAGTACTCAGCAATTTTTTTTTTTTCCAAGTCTTTTTTTCGAAGTACAGCTGAGGAAGGCAAAAGAGCTTTCCTGAAGTGGGTTTGTTTTTTTTATCCAAAGCAATTTTTTGTCCTTTGCTCTGCAGGTGTTCAGTTTTTAATTAATATTGGATATCACACCATTCATCTAAACCAGTTTTTGTGACTTGCTTTTATTCTGTATCCAACAGGCAGAAAAATTACACCCCCTTTTGTCTGCTACTGATATTTTCATATAGAGTCACTAGGGAAGGCCTGTTCCAACTGAACGATTTATTAACCTTGTCTATGGTGTAAAGGTATAAGATGTTCTTCTTGTATTTTCCTTTACAAACAGATCTTGGACCAGAACATTGAAAATCTCAAACCAACATGAAGCCTAAGCACTATTCTTTAAAATTAAACCAACCACCCTTTCCCTCAGGAAAGTGGGGAACTTAATCTAAATGATAAGCTCCCTCCTCCCCCTCATCTGTCCATTTTAAAGCCAGAATTTCAGTTTTGCCTACTAACTTAGTCGCTTAACTGTTTACTGAACATGTAGTAAGACATCCAGGAATAAATTTGCAAAGTGCATTTTATTTAACTTACCTCATAATGAATCCCTGAGCTTCCCAAAAACTTATGTCATCACACATGATCTGGATATTAAGCTAGCACAAACAGTGAAGAATAACTAACGCTAGAAGGCAGAGAACAATGAAAACCTGCTAGTTGCAGTAAAATTAGTATTTCCAGAAAATTAGGGAGCACTGTCACTGAATGCATAATTTCTTTCTATGTCCACATACATCTTTAGGGAGTTATTACAGTGTTATAATAGATTGGCTCTCCATGCAGGGTTATAAAACCACGGCTGATTAGGCTCCTGACACCATAAACCTGTACCTCTTCCCCAGGGCAGATTTATACCCAGCTATAGGAACACCTTGCTATATTACAATCAGTTGTGATCGCTCTTCCTTACAAATTGTTCTTCCTTGCAATTAAAATAACAGAAACAAAAACAAACGAAAAAAACACTTTAAAGTGAGTGGTTTACTTAGGATTCAAACAAACATTTTTTTTTTTTTTTTTGCTATAGTTCTGGTTTCTTCTAAACTCGCTACTTACTACGGAGGTGTATATATATATGACATATATATATATATATATATACATACACACATATATGTACACATACGCCAGTGTCAATGAGGTGCAATGCCCTGCCCTGCCCTGCCGCACGCCAGGGCCGGCGGCCGGCGCGGCGCCTGCCTGCCGGGTGCCGCACGGTAACCGCAACGGCCCCGCTCGCTAAACTCGCCACGCGTTAGTGCCCGGAGCGGTGCCAGGGCCGCCCGGGCGCGGGGAGCTACGCACGAGTATCAACACCAGCGCCCACGAGCCGGCGCCGCCGCAGCCCCTGCCGCCTCAGGACGCCCCCCGTGCTACTGGGAGAGCGGTTTACGTGACCTGTAGCCAGCAACAGCTTTGAAATCTTTTCATTTTTAAAAATTTATTTTTTATTTTTGGGCGCGCCGGAGCCGCCCGC
>VZSV01000027.1:1568909-1596898 GCA_013398735.1 Nothocercus julius | reverse complement strand
CTCTCTCTCTCTCTCTCTCTCTCTCTCTCTCTCGTTACAGAATAGGATCTATATTGCTGAAATGTAACAGTGCATACAGTAAAAAATAATTTTGTCAGTATTTCATATATTTGAAATGCCAGGATTTAGTCAGCTATCAGTGGCATTACTCTTTATTCTGAGTGAAAGGACACTGTTCCACGTACAGCATGTCTGCAGAGCACTTGGCAGACCAAATGTTTATGCAGTACTGAAAACTTATCTCAGCTATAAATGTTTTCTTTACAGATATAATAAAGGAGCAGAATCGGGAGCTAAGAGGTACCCAGAGAGCTATTACCAGAGACAGAGCAGCACTTGAAAAACAGGAAAAACAACTGGTAAGTAGAACAGAGAACAACAACAAAACCTTCCAATATCATAGAAAACTTGCAAAGTGCTGTGGTATGACTCAATGTATAATTGAAACCTGAAAAATTTGTCTCCACATTTGATATCTGTTATTACAGTTGTGCATATCAGTAAGTGTTGGAAAAAAAATTTACCATCCAAAAGTGATTTTCAATCTTCAACATAATAAAAGTCAGAACCAGTTCTTTAATCAAAAAGCATTCCATTCTTTTTCTTCTCTATCCTTAGCATTCCCTATCCTTCAGGTAGTTATTTTGTTTTCAAAAAGCTTTTCCATTGCTAGACCACTCATTTATAAACCTTATGGAAATTCTTAGTGCTTTTATAGGCTATCAAGATTCTTCAGTGGAAGCAAGTACTTGAAACTCCAGAGGGATAACCATAACCTGGTTGTGGGCTTTTCATTTTTGTAGGGCTTCCCTGTAACTGTCTGTCTAAATTAAGGTTTTATATAAAACTTTGTGTACTTGAGCTATCGAGCGTTTGGTGAATGGATGCCGCACCAGTGCGGCAGTGTAACTGGATGAATTGCTGTGGCAGATGGTATGTTTTGATGTATGAAGACATGCTCAGACTGTGGGAATAGCTATGCAAATCCAGTCACTGCTTCAGTTGCTACTAATGTGTTTGATGGCAGTAGGTCACATGAATAGCAGGACTCGGGAATGAGATTAAAAAATACTCTGAGATTAGTTATTTCTTTAAGCCTTGGACATAGAAGATGTAATAGGTTACTAGTAGGTAAGGCATTTTTCAGAATGAAATATCATGACTCTGGAAAGACCTTCATTTTCTTGAAGACCCTCCTTGAAGTTCTGATTATTTATGACAGGAAATCATTTCAGATATTCTAGCCTTGTATTTTTGTTGTAGAAATGGGGACAAAGAAGACCATAAGGGGAAATACATCTTTGTAGAAGTTAAAATCCACTGCTAGGGAAGGGAGAACCGATGGGCAACAAGTGCAAATTTTCAAAAGTAGTTCAGGTGAAAAAGGACAGAAAGCTTGCCAGTCAATCTCAGAACACTTTCTTATGTTCTTTCCATGGAAAGAACATTTTTTCATAAGCAGGAGATACTACTCCAAGAGAACGTTGTTATACTTATATGTGGAAGGAAAGCTTACTAAACTATGCAGTCAGTTCTCTTTCAGTTCGGTAACCTCATATGACTTACGAATTTTGCCATTTTTTTTCCCAGAATGTAACTGCCTTGAATAGTCTTGCACGAAACCTCTAAGAAGGAAATAATATATGGCAGCTCGCTATCCAATTTCTTCTTAATTACAAATAAAATCAGCTATATATAGGCATTCAGTTCCTGTGCAACAGTCGTCTGCAATGGTTGATGTTGGTTCGTATTTCACTTTGAGAGTGGGGTTATAAATACTAATTAGATGTTTCATCTTACTAACAAAATCACTATTTTCTAGTGTTAGACTCTTAGAATGATAGTATGCAAACAAATCCTTCCCATCTTTCACAATATTTGAGCTATTGAAAATTATTTTTTTGGCATGCTATAGAGATTTGTTTTTGTGGTCTCTGTGAACTAGCTACAAAGGAGACAGCTTTGCATATATTTCAGGGCTATAATATTTGAATAATCTCACACTCCTTGCTTGCTGATTTGCACTTCCTTAGATTAAAAGTAGTATTTATGATGTATCCCTTCAGAAATTATGGGCTGTTGGAAAAGATCTTCTGCCAGTGCAATCTCTATAGTAAACTTAATCATGATCTTTCATAGTAGTAAAGCTAATGCATTTCTCTTGAGAATGGATGTCTTTATGTATATTCTGGTGACTAGCACTTACCTTTTCAGAGCAACATACCTACTTCCATAGCACAGTTATCTGAACTGCCAATGCGGTGAAGAAAACTAAGTGTTTGTGTTCTTGTATTAAGTATGTTCCCCTCAAGAAATACAATGCTGATTTTGCCGTTAAGCAAAAAGAATATATAGAAAAAAGTGCATGATCAGCCATGTGTGATGTGTGTTAGTATGGTAAGCTCTCCTTAAAAAGGTTGAATATGAAGAATGTTTAAGAAAGTTTACGTTATGAAGTTGCAGATCAAAATGCATATTTTGAAAAGTCCATGTTAGCAGAACTGTTTGTTTCAAACTTTGCCATGATATCTCCAGACTAAATAGCTTTACTATCTTTCTATATATCAATAAGTAAGTTTGCTTTTGTGCAAGCACATGGTGTCCAGTTTAAGGCTTAAGATGTACAGTTGGAGCATCTTGTTTCAGAAAAATTGGACTGCTTTTATTATGTGCCAAGCTGAGTTCAGCAATGTTATGTGGGCAAATAGAGCATTTAATTATTGCTTATCTAGCTTCATCTAATTCTTTTTTGAAAAGGTTATTTAAGATTTTCTTTAAATTGGAGGGGGCGGCGGGGGAAGTGTTTAAGAGAACCTACAAATTCCCCAAGTCATTCCATGGGTGATATGGCTTGTTTGCCATAAACTGAGTAAGGCGGATGAATGTAAAAATACAACAGTAGACTCACGGGCTGAGCAGTTAGTTGCCCTTAATAGTTTTTCAATTTTTTTAATCTTACCCCGTATCTAGATACAGAATTGAATGTTCGCACATGTTCATGTATAAGTTCATGTTGAAAAAGTTGCAGAACAGCCTTTTGGGCAATTTCTTATTATCAAAAAGTGGGAGCAGAACATCATTGTATTTATTCATTTCTTTTATAGAACCCCCAGCTAGGAAAGCTAGGAAGAGTATTCCTATCACTTTACAGGTGTTTCTAGAAAAACAAGAGGCTAGCTAATTTCCAGAATTTTATTAGAGTGCTATGGCTTACGTGTGAATGTATGAATATGTATGAATCAAAAATCTGTGGAATTGATCTTAACTTTTTTTTTTAATAGGAACTAGAAATAAAGAAAATGGCTAAGACTGGTAACAAAGAAGCCTGTAAAGTTCTAGCAAAACAACTTGTGCAACTTCGAAAGCAAAAAAATCGAACATATGCTGTTAGCTCTAAAGTTACATCTATGTCAACCCAAACAAAGGTGATGAACTCTCAGATGAAGATGGCAGGAGCTATGTCAACTACAGCAAAAGTAAGCTGTTACAAGATAAAATAATTTACATTAGAAAGCAACTTAAGGTTATACTTGCAAAAGTGAAGTTGAATTCTTTTGTGTAAGATCACCGAAGGGATGAAATTAAGTTCTAATGCTGTAATTGACAATGAAGATACAATAGGAAAGTGTAATTTGATTCATGTAGGAAGCTTTGATTTAGTCAGTCCTGCCAGTTAGCACTTCATTAAGCATACTTTATTGGGTTAGGTATCTTGTGAAACGCTTGCATGATAAAAACTAAATGTAATGCCAGTGGAAGAACTCTTTTAGTAGCCAAAGGAGAGGGGAGGAAAAAAAAAAAAAAAAAGTAATTTGCTTGTATAATTTTGTTTGTCACAAGCAAAGTATTGGAACAAAAAGAGAGTATGCTTCATCCAGAAATCAGGGCTGTGTGTCAATGTAGCTTTCTAGTTTGTATGAAAGGTAAGTCATTGGTTACCAGCTTATATTTCTCTAAATAAACTAGTCAGGAATTCCCTGTCATTCTCATTCGCTCTGCTCTAAGGAATGAATATTGTATTTTTTTCTCCCAAATCTCAAATCATAAAAGATTTCAGAAAATGTCATGTAATTGCAAACTTTCTTATTTCCCTGAATTGAGAAGTAGGGAGTTTACTTTTAGCAAACCGGATTGTTCAGCTCCAGGTTTCCAGCACTCCAGGTTCCCAGCACAGAATTAGCACACATTCTAGGCAAGTTCTACTTTTATCACAGCCCAAGCTACACTCAGTTATGCACCAAGTATATCCAACAGCGTAATGCAAATTAAGGCAGAAAGTAATTACTACTAGGATGTTTTTTTAATCGGGTTTCTTTTAGGAGCTCTGCAGCAAACTTTCCATCTTCCAGAACTAGTCCACAAAGAGGTGGGTTAAATCTCTTAAAACCAAACTGTTACAAACTAATCACAGAGAGAAAGTCAGTAAAATATTAAATAAACATTAAAATAGAATTCAGAAAATAAGTGCTTTCTGAAACAGCAGGTACTCCCATGGACTATTTTGACTAATGTTTACTGGAGAGGAAAGAGTTCGATTGTTTTGGTCAATGTTAAAGTAAACATTTTTCTCTTTTCAACAAAGAAGCAAAAGCTTAGAAAATAATTGAAAAAAATCTTCAGTTAATTCTGAAGCTTAAAAATTTTTCTAAGTCTCATACAGCCATCTTTGAAAAAATAAATATAATCAATTGCCTCAACAGTCAGGACAATTACATGAATGTTAAGCTTTCAAGATTCTAACTGTGTACTTTTTAGCATGTCTGACAGTAATTTTACACATAGTAAAAACCCAGCAGTCTCATGGCTTTTATTCATACAGCTTACCTTTATTTTCTCAGGATATATAAATTCTTAATCAGTTTAGTGCATTCTTTTTCTGCAATCCATCTATAATTTTAGTAAAAGAATTCCAAAACAGTAATGCAAGCAATATTTTTTTTCAGTTCAAATAATGTGAATATGAATACAATGCTTGTAATTCAAGAAATAATAGAAGCTTAATACATTATGAAATTTAAACAAAATCAGAAATGAAGGCAGAAGTCCTCTTGCAATGCTTCTAGAAAGTCGGTAGTGGCTGTACAAGCTTGATAGCATCTCTTTTTGATGAACCAATTCTTTCATCTTCTCAGAGATGATTAGACTTTCCATTTTAATTGCTCGTGTTTATGTTCAGTTTTTGGCATGCCATGAGAGAGAATAGTAGCTTGCTTTTTGGGATAGGAGCAGGAAGTATTAAATACCAGTGGTTGCAAAGGCAGTCCTGCATACTCATGATAAAACTGAAGTTTATTATGATTGTGGCAGAAGTATCTCTACCTGGTACAAATGTAGACCCTAAACTAATAGGTACTTCCAGATCACCTTGATACTATTTTTTCAGAGAAAATTCATTTTTTTTTCCATGAAATTATAGCATGAATAAATGATAGGAATTTAATGCCAGTCCTTTAATGATGTTTGAAATAAATGTTTCTAACTGAGTAAAAAAACCTGCAGCCCATTATGTTTTTAAAATATGTAGCTTACAAGTTAGGAAATTTTGTCCCACTCTTTTTATTAAGTTCAGGCAGTTTTTCCTCATAAAAGGTCAGGAAAAGGGGGGCAGTGCAAGAGGGATGCATATGTTTAAAAGCATACCTATTAATGTAGTAAATAGCAGTATTTCCTAATAGGTGCTGACTGTACTTATTCATCCTTCGTGTATCCACAGTTTTTACAGAATGTAAAGGAAGAGTGGCAAGGAAGGCCAAACTCAGTCTGAAGTTTGTGTCTTTGTTAGAAAAGTTGTAATCTTTCTGTGTGCATATGTTGGCCTTTACTAATGTCTCGTTGTATGATTAATCTTAAATATGTTAGACGATGCAAGCAGTTAACAAGAAAATGGACCCACAGAAGACGCTGCAAACTATGCAGAATTTCCAGAAGGAGAATATGAAGATGGAGATGACTGAAGAAATGAGTAAGTTCTGCATTGTAATGAGTAGCTAACTTCGGGTCACAGCGATCTTGAAGGGTTAGAACTAATGCTATGATTACAATTAGAATTAATGAGAATATTGATAGTAAGTGAAGAGCAATCAAAACAATGTGTGTCTGTGGAAGGATGCTTCCTTAGGCTTTTTAGTAGCAATAGCTACATAAATCCATTCCTGACCATCAACATGCAAAATGCCCATCATATATCTAGAAGGAACCTGCTGGAAGGAGAGGGCTCGACACTGGTTCAAAACATCAGCACAACTAATAGGGAGGCTTGACAAATTACCTTTTGTGGCTTTTAGGTCTTTTGGTATTTTCTGTTCAGGGACTGGTGGCCAGACTTTTGTCAAATTAAGTTTGACTTCAGTTTAGAGATTACTGATCATTTCAGCTTTGTGTATAAGGCATTAGGGGATATGTGTGTGTATATATATGTGTATATATATATATGTGTGTGTGTGTATATATATATATATATATATACTTTTTCAATTTAAACCACAACTTTTTTTTTTTTCTGGAGGACAAGGAGAAGGTATTAGCTGGGATTTTTTGTGTGTGTTTTTGTTACTGATTGCATCTGTCGACTAAGTCATGCAGAACCTCTTGGTACAGTGAGTTTTTGCAGCCGTGCCCCTGCATTGCTCTTAGTAGGTTCAAAATAGTATTTTTGAGCAAGACATGAACAACTCAACAGCTCAGAAATTACTTGAGTAATTAAGAATTTTAACTTGTTTGGAGGAAGAGGAAAGGGATTTTTTTTTTTTAACTTTTCTAAGTTAAATCAAGAAGAAAGATAGAGCAACTGAATAACTTCGATAATACCAAACATTTTATAAAAGCAGTCAGGCCCTACTCCATTATTACTCTAGCTATGTTCACAGGCTTTGCAAAGCATACATGAGAAGTTCTCTAATGTACAGGTTCTTTGTCTTATTCAGTGGTATTATTGCTGTATTCTGAGAAAGAAGAAAGAGGGTACTCAGTTATCTTTGTAAACTTTTTTGCCTAATGCATTGTGGGTTTTTTTATTTTTCTTCCAAGTTAATGATACTCTGGATGATATTTTTGATGCATCTGATGAAGAGGAAGAAAGCCAGGATATTGTTAACCAAGTGCTTGATGAGATTGGAATTGAAATCTCTGGAAAGGTGAGGGGACTTTCACTCGGTAGCTCTTCATTCCTTTTCTTCCTTTGTTTGTTTTTAATAGTTTATTCTAGAAGTCTTTATTTTAAAGTTTTGTTGTAGAAGTCAGGCTGTCACAACTCAAACTCTTTTAACTACAGAAAACTTTTGTTGTCTTCTAGATGGCCAAAGCTCCATCAGCTGCCAGAAGCTTACCATCTGCATCCACATCGAAAGCTGCTACTATTTCAGATGAAGAGATTGAACGGCAGCTCAAAGCTTTGGGAGTGGATTAGTTTGGCATTCTACGGTCTGCCTTCTTACTTAGCTGCAGATGTGTAAAAGTGCAACTCAATGCAACTGAAGCCTAAGAAAACTCTGAAGCTTGAGAAGTGACAACTTGAAGTTGGTACTGGGGAGGGAAGAGAATACCTTGAATCAATTGGCAGGGAGAACTACATTTCTTGTGTCCATTGCATGCAGTATTTTTAAGCACTGGACCAAAGAGGGATCTAGTTCTAATGATGCATCATTTATAAGTGATCTGAGTATGGCCTCTGAGTTCAAGGTTTTCTTCTAATCTCAGTTTTACATATTTCTTTAGAATTGGCTGTTCTGCACCTGGTGGTGATGTCTCCTAGGACAGCACCTATATAAAATATATTATTATTATAAAACCGACAATAGAAAATTTAGTGTGCCATCTTAATGTAAAAGAAACACTACCTTTGCTTTTAGTTGAAAAATACTTTATTTTGATGAGAAATAGACTGGAAGGTCTAATAAATTTTGGCAAAAAGGAAAAGCATTTTACATCTTTCTTTCATGTCTCTGTAGTATATTTGAATTAAGTAGTAGCTGATTGTTCCATTTACTGAATGGCAAGGATACAGTCCTTGTGCAGTTAATTTTACTGGAAAAGGAATCAAATTTGTTAGTGAACTTTGTTGCATGAAAGGCACTGACTGAACCTTATTGTACTGTAACATAGCTAGTTTCAACAGAATTGCTGTGCCTTTATGTATATAAATCTTGTACCCTTGTAACTTTTTCAGAAAGAGTCTTTGAAAGGTGAGTAAACTATGAAGAAGATACAAAATACTGAGAGCTCTGTGTACACTTGATAGGACTCAGTATGAAAGTTCAAAAATGCACTTGTTCAGAAATGCCATTTGCATACTTGCAAAAGGGACATTTGCCTGAAGCAACATTTGTATATATGTTACAGTATTTCTTAATGAGAAATAACTGTCCATGATTGTATTATTTACTAAGATGCAATTGATCACATTGATAAGCTATATCTAAATTTTTGTCATGAGAACAATTTTTGATGATACACGCTAATTACTTGTCAATGCACTATAATAAAACTATTCTGGCTATGTGAGGGTTTTCCTGTGGTTTCTGAACAGTCTTGGCATGACATTAGCTTTAGGTGGAATCCATCTGGCTAAAGAAATAAGAACTATTGATATTCTAAATAGATGATAAAGTCTGATAATGCAGTTCCCAGTTACAATGTTGTGAATGGTGTAAAGCTCTTCAGCCCTCACTTGCACTGATTTAGCGGGGCCACCCCATGAAGCATAACAAACGCAGTCATCCTGGCTTTAAGAGAAAAGCAAAATACCTTCCAAAGTGGAACCAGGATAACTGGGAGGTACAAACTTCTTGAAGAGACTTTACAGCTAGAAAAAGTGTAGCAGATATCCATAACCTCTATTAATCTACTGTCATCACACCATCTGCTTTTTATAATTGAAGTCAGCAGAAGAAAAAGAAAAAAGTAGATGAACCTTTGCTTTTTGACATAGAATTCCAGGTGCTCTTCCTCCTTGGAGGAAGTAAGGGACAAACTATGAATCTGTGAGGCAGTGGGTAGGAATGTGTAACCATATATATTGCATACATCTGATATGACTTTTTTTTAAAAAAAAAAAACAAAAACTTTTCTTTTTGTAAAAATCTAATAAAAGTCTTTTTATGCTATAATGACTCTGTCCTCTGTATGGTTAGTCTTGCACATCATCTTTCTTTGCACTTGTATTAGGTATGATTTGGGTCCTGAAGGTGGCTTTGTAGCTTCCACAAGAATTTTAATCTATTGTGGGTAGTCTTTAAGATAGTTCTGTTCCTCAGACACTAGAGCTATTAGAGTTGAAACTCTGTACCAGCTCTGAGCTCTTTCTCAGTATTTTTCCTTTCTTTGCCTTCGGCAATGTGGAAATACAATCTTAAAGCAACAAACTAAACCTCATCAGGTTGCTTGGGGTCCAATCTAGAATCCTAATCATTATCCTGGTTGGTTGGTTTGTTTGTTTAGCTTGAGCTGTAGAGCAGCATAATATTTATTGAAGTTGCCTGTGGCTTGAATTCAGTGTTCAGTGAAGACTTTGTGATCAAATTTGCATCTCCTTCTACCTCTAACTGGGTGACCAGGTACTGCTGGTAGGCATTGAACAAGAAATCCTAATGTGAAGTTAGGCACTTTTTTTTTGTTTGTTTGTTTTTTGTTTTTTGTTTTTGTTTAAAAAGTTAAGTGGAGCACCAAGTTTTGTGATCCTTTTTTATTAAAGTGTGCGCTTCATTTATTCCTTTATCCATGTTGACAATAGCAGCTAAATGTGGAACTGTTCCATCCATGAGCAATGTGATTTTTAATCACAGAACCATCATGAATGGAAAAGATCTTCACCATGGAGTCCAACTGTAATATGCCTAAAAGTGGCTGCACTGGGATGGACCACGGTCTAGCTCACCCAAAACCCTGCTCAATAAACATGCTCAGGGAAAGAGGAGAACAAGATAAGCACAGATGATTCTTCCCCTAGTAATTAACCATCACATGCAACTTTTTGGAAGCATGGAAATCACAATTTCACTATAAGTCTGCCCTTGGATTAACTATTGCAGCGTGCTAGAATCAGCACAATACGTGACTCTATAAAACGAGAGTATTGCCAAAACTGCAAACCACTACTCGGAATACCATATGCATAGGAATACTTCATTTGGGGGAGCAAGGGAAAGGACAGGCCCATAGTGTTTTTAAGAAGACTTTTAATCAACAAAATAACTTAGAATATAAATAAAATGCATATATGACAGTTGTTTTGACATATGTAACACTACATCACATAGCATAAGGTACACAGAGGCATGTCACTGTATTCACTGAAAGCTAATCTTTTAAACTGTATCTTTCATCCTTCTGAAAAGTTCATGATCTGTGAATACAGCACGTTTGGCTAAGTCTAATGCTTAGTCTTACCCTGCTGTAACAAGCTATACTAGGGAGGAGAACAGTTGAAGACAGCACATAGCATAATTTCTCCCCTTTGAATTATTAAATTTAAGAATTCTTCTAAATTAAAGGACTATAATAATGCAACTCAGCCATAAAAATGTGTTTTCTTAATCCAGGAGCCTAGTTTCCACAGCCGAATATGCCTGTGGTCGCTGTAATAGCTGTCAAGAGATAATTTAACGTACGCTGGAGTGAGAACGCTTAACTTGTACGCACTGTTTCAAGTGATCTTGAACACAACACTGCTTTGCTTTCTGTGGGCCTATTATCTCGACATTTTTTAAATCATCAGGTCTGCTTTATGGAAAAATAAAATTTATCTGGCAATTATCATTTCTATGTACTGTCTTAATTTCAGTCCTGGGAAAACAGTCTAAAATACATATATGGTAATGGAATATTTTAATAACAATGAGCAGGACTGATAAATGGCTTGGTAATCTGTCCCTGGTGAGTACTAAAATAATTGATCTAATTCCTTGATGTCTGTCCTTCTGATAGGTGGAGCTCTGGCACCTTTTTTTCCTCTAGGCTAGCAGAGGGGGGAAATAAGGGATTAGCTTTTTACTTAGGGTGTAAGAAAGTGGGAGTTCACAGTGCAGAAAGTTTTTTGTGTGGGTGCTTAGTTCAGAGCACAAGGGCCTTCTTTTTGTAGCTTCATGTACTCTGTCTTTGGTACAAGTGTGTCCATACATGGATTTAATCAGGAAAACTACAGCACAGAGAAAGCCCTAAGTAATAAAAACCCTGAAAATCTCTAGTTTTTTTTTTTTTTTTTTTTTTTTTTTTTGCCACTTATCCATCCTGGATTCCTCAAAGTTCTGTCTTCTCACCGATGTTCAATTTAGTGATCTCAGAGTTTGCAGCTAGAGATTGAACCCTGCAATGTGCCTAATGACTTATAACCTTAAAAAGTTGGCTTGCTAGTATGGGACAGGAGGAGTATAGAACATACACGAGCATGCAGAGCCAAAATTCTCTCAAAATTATAGCCACTGATACCAACCTTGGCAGCCTATTTTCATATCTCACACAAAAGGTTTGTTTCCTGATGGTTACATTGAACTACATGGAATTCTCCATTAATCATTAGCACATTAGCACATTAACACACCATTTCTAATCGAATAATGCATAATACGTTCCTTGCAGTGAAGCAGTGACCTCCAATTCTTTAAATGTATGGAGTAGCACTTAATTTGTTTGCAATTTTTTGCATTAAAATCAAGTTTCCACGACATACTGTATCTGAATCAAGTCAATCAATCTGAGTCTAAAACAAGTGTTTTACTGATTTTTTTTTCTTTTTTTAGAGCAACAAAGTATTTAAAAACTATATAAAACAACAAAATAGAAATCCACAGCTAAGCATGAGAAAGCTTTACCGGCATTCATGATGTTCCTTGATAATAGAGCTAAAGGTGTTCTGATGTAAACTTGTCTTCACTCTTTTTTCCCTTTGTCTTCTGTTGCAAAACCAAACTCTCACAACTTCTTTCTCAAGATTGAGCCCCTCAGCCATCCTCATAATTTCCTGAGAAGAAGGCTTACTCTGATCTCCAAAGTGCCTCTCTAGGGCTTCTTTGGCAGCAATACTGGATGAAGGGATAAAATTTCATCTTTAAAATCTTTTCTGACACATTTCAGGAGAAGGGTCAAGTAAGAGCATTGGGGATACTGATTATTTCCTCTCTTTGCTCAACAAATGAAATCCTACCGAGTTTAAAGTATGTTACAGTGTTTTTTTGGTGATAGGGCAGTTTAATACCATACAGAGTGTCTGTTGCTTTAGTAGTAATCATGCTTCTTGGCTTGTGTTTCATGCTGTTCTCTTGGAGAGATAACTGCTAAGTAGACATGAGTGTGAACACATGAATTGGAACAAGCCTGGACGCACATTATACCTCAGTCACAGTTCTGCTGTAGGAGTCCAACAGACACATATTACTAGGGTAATCAGCCTCTGCGAGTTTACGTATGAGAAGAGCTCTATCAGTCATTGTGTGAGAAATAGAGCATTTTCTATCAAGTTCTGCATCTCACTTTGGTATGGATAGGGCATTATATTATTTCTATCACAGAGATTATGGCAATCCCTTTTATCAATCAGTACATTTTCTAAAGATCTGCCTTGACCTATATAATCCTCGCAGTCAGCAGTGCTCAAAATTGAGTGGTGGCTCACTAAGCTGAGTAAGTTAAGACCTTCTTTAATTTCAAATGGAATTTTCTCCCTATCTGTTTTACATATTTGCAGAAAACAGAGTATTTGCAATATGCTTCTGTGCAAACCACAGAATGCATCTGAAGTAGCAGTTATTTCCTTGGACACAAGAGGGCACTTTCTGCATTATTCTGAAGAGGAGGTGCAGCTATTAACCGTTATAAAAATATACAAAGCATCTACTGAAGTTTTAGGTATTTTGTTATTTCATCTGTAATATGTTCTTTTATATGTAAAAGAAATAATATGTAAATTTTTTTTTATTTATTGATTCATTTTGCAATACTTGGTAATATTACCAATATTACCAAAACTAATTAAGAGTATGATGTTCTGCATACAAACAGATACAGAGTCATCATAATTTTTGACTTCCAGTTATTTAGTTTTTTTGATAAAAGTAGAAAATAAAATAGTTTCTGCACATTCAAATTAAGGGGATTTTGCTCAGGGTATGACTAACCTAAATTGGTTAGTGCCATTTCTGTTAAACCTCTAGTTTGCTTTCAAACATCTACTAAAAGTAGCTAACAGTAAGGCTGTAGTTCAGATGAACACCAGCAAAGAAGGTGAGGCCTCTTCTGAGGCCAAACTGAAGCCTTCAAAGAAACATTTAGGATTTTCTTACTGTATCTGCTATGGTCCTGAACTGCCCTCCATTGTCTATGCCAGTGGCTACATGACATTTTTAAATATGCCCAACACAATGATGGTAGATGTTAAAGTAGGAATAATTTGCTTAATATGAGGACTGATTTCCTCAGCAGTTTGTTGAAAAAGCAACTACCTCAACAGAACCTACAAACTTGAAGACCCATTGTCTCTAGTGAGCTCCTAAAGCGCCTAAAATAAAGATACTCTAAACTCAGACCTCTTATTCAGGTCATACTACACAGAGTAGGTAAGGGCTTGGCACTGTTCCTCTAATCTAAATACCATAGCATTTGGAGTTTCTCCTGGTGAATCCCTTCACCAAAGATAAGACTCTGGAATACTTAAAGGAGAAGGAAAAACCATATTATTGTTTTCATCATGTTGTCTTTTTGCTTATTTGGTAGTTGCTTTGTCAACCTACTCGATTTCTTCATGGAGTTGAGACTAAACCTGGTAGATGCTGGCCATCAGATAGGCAGGGAAAAAAAAAAAAAAAAGGTTCCTAGAGCAATTTCCTTCTTTCCATTTATCTCAAGAAAGCACTTCTTCAGAAATTTGGAAGAGTCAAGTGACAGATAGGGATGGGCTACATAACAAGCTTTTCCTCAGACTTTCCAGACCACAGTTTTCTGTCAAAATAATGCAGTTTCATCTGCTATAATGTAGAACGTTCACAAAATGAAGACAAGGGTGCTCTGATATCTTACTACGCAGATATCATAAAGATGTGGCAGAATTGGTATGATTAGAATATTTTTCACACTAAAATACGTTGTTCTACATCAAAAAGAAGTCTTCAATTGGAAAATGTAGTGTATGTATTTTGAGGAAGTTTCTTGAAGGGGTAGGGCGGTTTATATATATATATATATATGTATATATATTCCCCCCCACACACTGGAATGTTTCAAATTATTTGTTTCGCTAAATTTGCTAAAAAAATAACATTTATATTAAAAAACAAGAAAAAGAAGAATCTTATCCAAAGGGATTTCTAACATGTAGCACCGTAACTATTGGTTACCTTATGGTTGTTCTGCGCTTTCTCTTCCGCTCATTCACTCCAACTTTTTCATTGTATAAAGCTGTATTAAAAACAAACAAAACAAATAAAAAAAATGGGCAGTTACCTTCTGCAGAGAATGCAAACCAAGCACAATTATCACTAGAAAAAATACGTCTCTGTTTTGAGACAGAAGAAAGTGCAGCAGGTACTGCTGCCGAATAAGAAGGGCACTGCACACAGTAACATTAACTCCTAATTCTTTAGGATGCCACATGGCTGTTGTAACTCCAAGTAAAAATAATTATGAGCAAAAATGGTGTAACACAAAGCTGCAAGTAGCACTGGCTCTGCACTCATATGCCTATGCACCTAAGGAGCCCTTTTTCTTGCCCCCATTTCCTTCCTCCTTCCCTGAGGGGTAGGTGTGAGGGAGATATAGAGTCCTTCTCCATGCCAATCAACTAACCTCACCCTCTTACCTTAGAAGTTCAGCCTTGGCTTCTAGTCCCATTTGCCTCTTCCACACCCTTCTCGGATGGGTATGTCAACCTCAACCCTCTACTCTTCACTTTTCAGAGGCTGATGATCATCCCTGCTGCTCAAGCATGAACCTGCGCTTGCACAGTCAGCAGCTGATACGAACCGCAACCCCCTTCTAGATGATTCTTACACTACGATGACCAGATTAGGTTTCTACTGCACTTAGAGTGGAGAGAAGTTTTCCAAATTTGGTTCAAAGCAAACTGAAGCACATAGCAGAAGCAGCTAGTTAACAACATTGCCTATGGTTGAAGATCATGGCACATCCAAAAAACTGCATTAAGGTAATTTCATCCCCCTTCCCGTGACAGCTGAACACTACACAGTTGTAGTCCTGGCTTTCACTGTCACCTCGAGGCATACTGCTTGCCCTCATCATAATCCATATAGCTGAAAGGGCTGTACTTTGAAACAGCCCATTTCCTTTAAATCAGAAAACCTTCTTCTAAACTATATTTGCCCGGTGAACTCCAGGATTCTTCACAGAACTGGGAATTAACTGGACATAAGGAAGAAAATCCTTCAAGGGCAAAAAGGTCACTTCCAAAACCTCTATGCCATACTATTGTTTGTCAGAGGCTTAGAGAACATCACCCCAAGCTGAGTTCAAATCCCTTCCTGCAGCCGCATCACACAGGCCAAGAGACTGGTACAAAGAGTCCTCGGCTAGTGAAGATCCCCAGCACCTTGTTAAATGTAGATCGTAAAGAAATGTAGATCTGACCTATGTTCCAACACCAGGACTAGTTTGCTAGAATGGGTTCGAAGGGAATGAGAGCCATTAGGCAAAGTGATGCTTCTGCAATTTTGTACCCTCCATGCATTTCAGATTGTTTACTTCTCCTTGCTCACTCCAAAACATACCAAAACTTAATACATGCTATTGGCACACCTCTGTATTTAAAGCTGGCAAAATAAAAAACGTAGCCTTGGGAAGACTCGTCCTTCAGCATATGTAGAGGATTCAAGTCTAAATACAAATCAATTTTAAGAGGCTTTCATATCTCTACCTCCTACTTGTTCTGCTTCCTCCAGCCACTTGGACAGGATTGATTTCAGTTTGCATGCATTCTTGAAACTCAGCTGCAAGTTTTCAAACCGGCAAATTGTAGTTTGGCTAAATTCAGAGCCATGTACAGCAGCTAGTGCTTCTCCAACATTAGTTTGTGTGTAGCCTGTCAAAAATGAAGAGGAAAAAGTCAGTTTGGAGCTTCCTACTTCCTACTTCTTACTTCCTACTGTGGGTTGCTTTCCTTAAGACACTGATCCCTTTATCCCTTACTCTTAAAAGCAGCGCATGCTGTAGCCTCAAGAATCACCCTTCTGCAAAGGTCTCTGCGGCTGATTTTGAACTCACTTTCGTGCTACGTTGAGTCATTCTGCTCATTTCTGAGATTAAGGGTTTCAGAGTATCCAGACCCCACATTTTCATTAGTATGCATGATGTGATGGCAATATGCTAATTCCCATCTGCATCTCTGGTCTCCTGTTAGTTGTTGTAATGAGTAAGATGAAGTGATAAGAAAAGGACTGCAGCTTACTTGAGGATACTGACTTCATAAAGAGCAGTTCCCCAGTCAGTGAACTGAATATGTCTCTGCTGTATTCAAGAATTTGGCCCTTTCTTCCTCAGCAGCAGAATGGGCAAAACCTCTCTACATGCTGAATGTCTCCACGAGGTGGCTATTTACCTACATTTCAGTTACACTGGCTCTGTATCTCACAGTCTCATGCTCGCAGCACACATTAAGTCTATCTTCTCTCCTAAAGCTCAACCTCAGATTAGCTTTGCTAAGACAATTTTATTTTTCCCCATCAGAGCATTAGGCCCAGTGTTACAGTTTCTGAGCCATTTGTTTACTTTGAAGGAAGTTTTCTTCCTGCACAAACTGAGGATCAGGATGCTGTAATAATCACGGTGATTCCTATCTTGGGTCTTAGCAAATTATTCCAATTGTCATGATATACAGCAAAATGCACACATTGCTATTTCAAAATGTACATTTCTGTTCTCATTCTTATTTTTTATCTTGCAGATAGAACAAATCACTTCCTAGTTGTTGAGGTAATGGATAGACACCTCTAAAACTTTTGTATTTTTTTTGCATTTATAAAGCTGGATTTTGTAGGAAGATACCTTCTTTTTTAATGTTGCCATGTAATGCTATAACAGATAATGTCAAAATTACAACTCAATTTAGACTACCCAGTTTTCATAAGAGGTCTGAATCTGCAGCACCAGATGGTATTTTTTTCAACACAGTTCAAACAAGGATGGGCAGACTTTTAGTTTGCAATGAACTTCAACCCTTCTCTGGGAGGGAGAAAGTTTCTGTAGAGGAGAAAGTGTTCAGTCCATCTTTGTCTTTAGCTAAGATTGCCCAGAGAAAGGCAAACAACTCACCAGAAACCAGCCACAGCAATGCAACTTAACGCTATCCTCAGCAGTTATCAGATAGCAATAAAAAGTCACTTGCTGAAGCATCATGGCATGAGAAAACAAAAGAGGAAGAGAAGCTTCCTATGACATGAAGTTTGTCACAGATCTCATGGCTATTCATATTGTCTACTAAAACGACATTTCATCACCCCATGAATGAAAAACATCATGGGAAGAGAATGCATGTAAGAGACTAGAACATGCGCTGCCCTAAACTGTAGAAATGTAATACAACATGTCTGCAACTGAATGTGGTTTAATGAACATCAAAATTTTCTTTCCACTTGTGAGAAAGACAGAAATAATTTAAATATCAAGAACACTTGCAGTCATTTTCTGCGTTCTAAGCTGCAAAAAGCTTATTGATTCTGCACAAGTCTTCTAGGAGTGGAGAAAGTTTGGCAGTGCAGGGCAGGATAAAAGTTATGATTAGACAGAGTATAAAATATTCAAAAATAATTGGGCTTTTGTTTGATTGTTTCTGGCTTTTGTTAGCTGACAAAAAGACACATACCCAGCTTAATTCTCCGCAGTTTGAATTCATTGGCAAATTTCTCCAGTTCCCGGATTTCAGGGGAATCCATGTCTATTGGCTCTTCAACAGGCTTGTTTTTCCTGCGGAACTCCTGCTTGAAGTCGGAGGCTGTGGGATCATCTCCAAGAACGGACTGGTGCATGGAGGTGAAGCCATGGCCCAGAGCACAGGAACCAGCACTCAGAGCATGTTCAGGGAATTTATAAAGGCAAGGGGTCAGGCTACCTGGAAAAAAATAAACAAACAAACAAAAACCAACCCATCATTATTCATTTGTGCTACAGATTAAAAACATTCCTTCATCACCTTAGAATCAAGGTCTGTAATATTATATAGCCCAGGTTATAGTTAGGGCATAAAGACTTAGGAGATCCAGTCTCTCTTCCATCCTCATGTGTGAAAATAGAACAACCACCGCTTGCAACACCAGTCACAGACATCCTATTTCACAGGCAAACTGTGATGCCCTCAAATAAGATGATAAATGGTCCAGATATAGACAAACAAAAATCCAGGGCCTTAGTTTGTATGGCATGATGAGACTGATGGACCTATGTCACTTTAAGACACTTAGAATGTGCCAGTCTCTCTCTCTCTTTTTTTTTTTTTTTTTTGGTATAAAGAATATTTCCATGTAAATACCATCAGATGCTCAACAAGATACTCTTGTGCTTTAGCTTTAGGATTTTTTTTTCAAGAAACCACAAGGATAAGAGCTCAGAGAAGAACAATATATTAAGAATTTATTCCAACTTAAAAAAGAAAAAAAGATATTCAAGGATAAAACTATCTCAAGCAACACATTGTTCACAAATAGCAGACTTAAGAAATTGAACCTAAGAGTCAAGGTTTTCTTTTGTTAAAAGTTGCATGTATAGCTAGATCATGTCTCACATGAATAGAAAAAAATATATACATTTATTGAGAAAAAAAAAAACAGAAAATATTAACCCTCTTTAGTGGCTCTGTAGCAGACAATAAATTCCACATCTTCAGGACAACCTTCTCATTTTTTTAAATGACACAAAAAAATTATTGGAACTCAGACTCTCATCAACATGCCTTCCCTTCTTCATCTTACTTTTCTTGTCTTCACTGCCCTGATTACGCTCATCATAGCAGGAAGTTTTAGCCCCATAGAAGTATTTTGTAGGCTTCACACACTGTAACCACACACACATACACACACCCCCAAAAGGGTTTTCTCAACGAATAAAAGGAAAGGCTAAAGAATGACTTGCTTTGTAAAGTGCTGACGCCATTTACTACACTGGGATGGGGCATGCTGCATGTCTGTAAGATGCGACTCTGGGAGAGACTTGCTGACAGCATCTCTGGAGTGGCAGGCTTGATGCCTAAAAAGGAAGTAAGGTTGTCAAAAGAGAAGAGAAAGATGGAGATGTATTCATTTTGGAACGGAACAAAGTAAACTTCTGAGTGCTACCTTTAATACCCATTCTATGGACTTCTCCAAGGGACCTGAATAATGCCAAGAACTTTTGAACGGACACATTAATAGATAATGAAATAGGAGCACTTGGACAGTGTGCATAGTGAAGCAAGCCTGTTTTCCATCCCTGAAAGTACCCAATGCAGATGCATTCATCTGTGCTGACTTACTGTCATATTTGCTTCATTCTTAAGTGAAATAAAATGCTGAACTTGATTCTGCATATGCTTTGAACCGTGATTATTTTCTGGTAAATGGCTTATCTGGCTCACCACACTGTTTTATTGACTGCTACTTGATCTCACGTAGAATAACAGTTCCTCTTTCTTTTTCATCCTGGGAAATGTAAAACTGATAACATATCTTCACTGTGTCAAAGCCTGCAATCATCTATATGAAAGCACTTCATACTGCTTTAGGAGAGTTAGGGAAAGCATACATTGAAGGAAACAATTTCTGTCCTTGGATGCTATGTCAATGTCTTTAATCTTTAAAAAAAAAAAAAAAAAAAAAATTCCTGATTGTAAATCTCTGTTTCAGTCTTTGCCCTCAAGATGCTGATCCTAAAGCCTATGGGAGTTACCATGCACCTACAAGGTTAATGCTCACTTATACACAATTAACCATCCTAAATGCAGGACTATTTTTTTTTAAGTTTTTATGGCAAAAATAAAGCAACAAGTATAGTAAACTCAACAAACACACAGCACTGGCCATAGCTTGGTGTTTTCCTATCCAAGCCTAGGGACAATTCTTATAGCTGTACTTCTCAACTGCAGACTGCCACTTTTTGTGTCAAAAGAGAACTTCAAGGGAAGATACAAAATGGGGCTCCAGAAAACACTCTTTCAAATGTTTTCACATTTTTTCTGAGAGCGCCTCATGAAAAGAGGTCAGGAGTCCTCACTGAGCTTGAA
Source organism: Nothocercus julius (assembly GCA_013398735.1). NCBI lineage: Eukaryota > Metazoa > Chordata > Aves > Tinamiformes > Tinamidae > Nothocercus > Nothocercus julius. Next base: position 1,576,713 of record VZSV01000027.1, on the reverse strand, counting down.
AATCACAGTTAATTGAATGTGTTAAGATCCACGAGGAACAAAAATGGTCCATTTTTCAAAAAGACTTAATTTTGTTTCTTTGGGTTCTCACACATACTGCTACTTCAAGGTTGTCCTGTCACCGATGGAACAGAACCTGCTAAATTTGTCTATCATTCTATTATCAGTCATTATTTTATTCTTTATTTAATCATCAAGAATTTTCCATAGAGATTAGAGCCCCAATACACTAAACAGACATATTAAGTAAATTAGTCCTGGTTCCTTAAAGATGATCACCTGAGCAGGCAAAACAGACATCATGCAAACAAACAGCAGTACAGTCCCAGCCTTTTTAGACAGCGAGTCTGAATGATTTGTCTAGAAATGCAGAGTTTTGGGGAAACTCTGGACACTGACCCCCAATTTCCCACCCCCTTTGCTACTGTCCTAACCTCAGTCTTGTCCACTTTAAGCACCTATCTTGAATGCATCCCTCCAAAGTAAAACTGACCAAGACAGCATGCTAATAGCTCGCTCAGCTGAGGATGTCTCACTTACCTGCCATCACCCCATAGGTAGATGATTGATTTCCATAATGACAGGACGGCACAGAGTAATGAAGGCCTGTCGATGTGTTTCCCAAAGCCGCCATGGCAAAGTGGACAAGGGAGCATTTAGGAGTTTGGATCAAAGACAAAACAGACGGGACTGGTAAGAAAATGTATGAGGATTCAAGATACAGCCTTCCAATTCAAAGGTAGACTACATCTTCGTAATTAGTTTTTCTGCACATGTATTAAACATTTAACTCCACCAATGTCAAGTTAACACTGCTGCAAGTCTAGAACACTTGACCATGTCTCACCAGATGTGACTGTCAATATAAAAAGCAAAATCCCCTTTGAGCCAAGACCAACATTAGTCACGTCTTGTTTTTGATACATTATTTTTAGTGTAATCAACGCATGTATAACCACAGTTAAGACGCACTGCCAAGCAAGAGAGGCATTGATCTATACAAGGGGAGACTGGTTCTTCTTTCTATCCAAATTCCAAGTACCGTTTTGGTTAATCTTGCATAAAACATTTTTCTACATTCTCAGAAACTTGATTAACTCTATTGCCATGTAAATCCTCAAGGGAACACAGATATCTAGGGAGGCAATGAATTTATCATCTCCACTGTTTTCACAGAATCTTCTAAGCAGCAAAACAAGTAGCAGAAATCCGATGAAGTAGAAATAGATGCAGAACAGTGAGCTTGGCCTCACTACCATCTTCAGGAAAATCAATGAATAGATTATATCATTCCAGTAAAAAACTTTCTTTCCATTACTAAAGATTCTGCAAATTTTGCTCTACACTCCACACTCTTCCAGTTCTCCTCAGCAAGTTCTGGAGAGCAAAAGCCAGCAGTTCTATCTCATGCAAAGGGAAAAGTGTTTATTTCAGATTTGTGTTCACTAACTTCTAATGCATGGAGAATCAGACAAGATTTTCTGAATAAAAAATTTGAAATTTGGCTGTTTAACATGCATGAGCAGACAAAAGAAGTGTATATACTGTCCTCTTTGAAACAATTATAAAAAGCAGGATTAAAGTATCACGTTGTGAACATTCAGGTACACAAGACTACAAATTAGAGCACACATTATAGTTGTTCAAAACAATATAATTAGGAATTAGATTTTTTCCTTTTACGGCAGTAAAAATCACAACAGTAACATATCATGTTTAGATACACATATACTGACATAAACTCTTTTATAATGGCCTTGCTTATGCTACTATGTCCCCAAAAATAGACATTACATTAAAGCATTTAAAACAATATAGCATTCTTGTTCAGGTAAGATCAAAGTGTTTACTGGTGTTTTTTTTCTATTATTACTTAATAATCCGTAGAGTATACCCTTTTTAGGCATAAGAAAAATATTTCTAACATGCTAATAAGAATTTAATAATAGGCGGTAAAGATGACGCTATTTAAATTAAGTCATAAAAATAAAAGTCTTTAGTATTCTGCAGAACATTATCCATATGGCATGGATTATTTAGTTATTATATAGCCAGATGTACACTCACCTGTATTTTATGATGTAGAATTACCACATGCATTTTAAAGAGTTTTTGACATTTTAAATAAGTTATGATTCAACATTCTTTCACTTTTTTTTTTTGCACAAGTTTTCCTTAAATGCATTCACTTAGAATGGCATTGTTTATTAAAGTTCTTGAATCTATATATGAGATTTGGAAACCCTTCCTCGTTAAATACCACTCTCTGTCACTGTTTCTGTTCTTACAGGGTCACGTACAAGACATGTTGCTGCAGACAAAATTCCCACTGCACTGACTACAGTGGCATTTGTCCTTGAGTGATAACTACAAAATATTAAAAGCCAAATTTCCAGCAGACCTGCAAATGTTTTTAGCCATTCTGTCTGTCACCATATACAGACAGTAATGTAAGATGGAAAAACAATTTCTTAGAAAACACTGCCAAGATGTAGATACATAAATTTGGCCTCATACAACTTAATAAAATAAAATATTCAAAATGTTTTATTGCCCACCACCACCCAACAAACATGGGATCACATTATCACCAATGCTTACTTTTCCTAGAAGTTTAAATTACTTAGGTGTTTTTTTCATATTATTCGAAAAATTTAGTTCCAACATTTCAGCACTGAAGTAAGGATTTCCCCTGCAGTCTTAATAAGAAACAGTAATCCATTTCAGCAAAGGATTGGTTTCTTGGCTATTTCTTTCTCTGCTCTTGAAAGTTTATGCACCATCAATAACTTCTGTATTCCAGAATATCAATTCTGCTGATTCGAGTCAGCAAGAAAAATAATTCTCTATCTAGGGGATAATTTAGTGTTTGCACTGTCCTACCACCCTACTCATATCTTAGTACTGCTACTACTTTGCTAGGTAATATTCAAAAACACGTAAAATTCCAAAACAGATATGAGACTTCGCTCAACTATTTTTAATATTTCACTTAAATCTTAAGTCTTTATTTGCTACATAACATGTTTAGGAAAGCATTCTTTTCTTTCTTGAGAGATTCTCCAAGTTTTGTTTAAACCTGATCTATTTTAAATACATTTCCCATTCAAAATTATATATATTATCTTAAAATGTGGTTACATAATAAACAATTTTGAATGTATTTTACATGATACTTGCCACATATCACTACATAATCATAACAGAAGTTTGATTTTGTTTTGCATCTATACTAAGTTAGCGTGCTGATATACTTCTTAGCTTAATACTGTAACAAATTAAGAGCTGGCTACAAGTTTGCATAAAATACAAACATTCTGGATGTTCTTGATTCACTCATTTATGCAGTCTTGTGAAAATGTTTCCTCCTGAAAGAAGTCCCAATCTCAGAGAGCACTGACAGCAAGCATTTTAAAAATTGCAGAAATGGATGATCATATATCATCTTAAACACGTACAAAAACATTATGAAGAGTAATATTAGTTTTAAGAAGTACCTGTAGACACAACATTGGTCGCATGGTTAGAAACTGGTAGGCATTCTGCAGCGCTGTGATGCATTATCAGAGGCAGAGAAGAAGAGTCAGAATTCAAGGGTACAAAGGTGTCAGATGAAGCAAATGCTTGGCAAGTCATACTCTCGAACAGATGAAAGACAGAGTCACCTTCTTCTATTTTTTAAGAGTACAGATCCTGCCTGATTAACAGCAGCACAAACTCTATTCCAGTTCTTTTTACTTGCATATACATATACAGAAGGGCTCCAGAGCACAGGGAGGTCGTGTGCAGGTATTTATACCACTAGGAAATCCCTTTATCCATTTTAATGTTCTTTTCCCAGCAATATTGTTGTATCACTGTAGGGCCTCCTTCCTTCCCACACGAACACAATACATGTCCAATTAATGGGGGGGGAAAGAAGAGGGAAACCAGAGACACAATTTGACATATATTTTCAATTAGGTCTTTTGTGAAGAACAATAACCTGAAAAAAAATATCAAAGTACCGTCTCCAAAATCAGATGCAGTAAGACAGGTATGTCTAATACTAAGTAGGTTTACATAGCTAACACCTGCCCCAGCAATCTCATCCGGGCAATTGTTTGAAAGGCAACTAGGCTGAGAAGTCAAATGCAAGTCTATAAAAGTGAAGAAAATAATCTAAATTAGCCCATTTCCTAGCAGTGTTGCAAAGGTCATTCAAATTAGAGATGTGTAATATGGAACAGCTGTATCCAAGAAGAAGTTTCTGAACAGATAGCTTTACATAAACATGAAATGGTAAATGTTTGTCCTGAAAGATCTAATACTGGTGCAGAAAAAAAAACATTCATAGCTATTATTATGAATTTATATTACCACAGTATCCATACTCTCATTCAAAAGGTCCTAGTCTCCATTATGCTAAACACTACGTAAAAAAATTCCCAACTCACTCACTATTGAAATATTTCATTTCTGCGAGTTTAGAATGGCTTAGCATCGGTAAAGAGTATCCAGGCTACCCTGAAAATGATGAAGAAAAACATTGCTGTACACCACAGTCACATGTTCCCCATATCATAGAATGACAGAATCACAGAAAGGCTGAGGTTGGAAGGGGCCTCTAGAGATCACCTAGTCCAACCTGCCCTGCTCCAGCAGGGACACCCAGAGCCTGGGGCACAGGGTGGCAGCCAGGCGGGTTTGAAGATCTCCAGAGAAGGAGCCTGCACAGCCTCTCTGGGCAGCCTGTGCCAGGGCTATGGCACCCTCACCCTCAGTAAAGGTTCAGTGACCTTCTGTCACCCTTCAGTAAAGTTCTTCCTCACATGGAGATGTAACTGTGTTTCAGGTTGTACCCATTCCCCCTTGTCCTGTCCCCTTGGCCACCACCAAGAAGAGTTTGGCCCCATCCTCTTTGTATTCTCCCCTCAGATATTTGTACATGTTGATAAGATCTCCTTTCAGTCTTCTCTTCTGTGGGATAAACAGGCCCAGCTCGCTCAGTCTTTCCTCATACGCTAGATGCTGCAGTCCCTTAATCATCTTTGTTGCTCTACGCTGGACCCTCTCCAGCAGCTCCACGTCCCTCTTGCCCTGGGGAGCCCAGAACTGCACCCAGTACTCCAGGTGCGGCCTCACCAGAGCTGAGCAGAGGGGCAGGATCCCCTCCCTCGACCTGCCTCCTGATGCAGGCCAGGATCCCCTTGGCCTTCTTTGCTACAAGGTCACCTTGCTGCCTCATGGTCAACTTGTTGTCAACCAGGACTCCCAAATCCCTCTCCGTGGAGCGGCTTTCCAGCAGTTCGACCCCTAATCTGTACTGGTACCTGGGGTTATTTCTCCTCAGAAATGGGGGAGGGAGAATGCTATGATGACTTCTCTCATCCCTGTATCATGGAGCAATAAGTATAGAAATTAATCAAAGAAACAAATGGAGCAAGCGTGTTAAAGCAAAAATTGAAATAGTTCAACTACGGCAAATTGACCTCAGATAGAGATTTGCCTCACAGCCTCTCAACTTAACACTGAAGGACTCACCTAAAAGATACTAAAACATCTGAAGTACCTTTCTGTTATTTTTAAAACATCATTTAATTTAAAGAATGCTTTTTAACTTATTCTTGTAACAGAGGATATTATGTGATTTTAATCTAGGTCGCACTGAGAAGTTCTCAAAGCCTTATTAATGATTTAAAGGTCTCTATTTTCTATGGTATCATCTCATGGTACCCTCTCATTTATTTTTAGGAGGAAAAATTAAATGATATTAGGTTTTCTTGTGAACAAAGATGATGGTTGACTCAGATCATTTATTTATTTCCTATAAAAATCACAGTATTTTCTTTGTGCAGGCCTGTTGCCATAATAATATATATAGGTAAATAGGCTTTTTGGGGGTATTTCAGAATGTTTAAAATGTCTAAACTAGGATTTTAATACCCTTGACCTCAGATGTGTGATATGCGAGCTATCATGTAGCAATCATTCTGGAAGTTTAACATTGAATCAAACCTTTATGTAGAATACTTGACAACACCTTCAAATATATTTTTGGGGGGAATGCTATATTTGTAGGTGTTTAAACATTTGACAGTTGAAACTGCAGAGGATAAACTGGCTACATATATCACCACTGGTATAGCTCAATGCTCATAATTACTATTTGCATGTTGACTTAAATATTGAAAAAATACTAAAACGTTAAAGTAATCACTACGCTATTAAACAAAATACTTTCATTAAATTAACTGCCATCTATATTATTTTGGGCTTGGTTCTACATTCGTTAAAGTCTGCGGACTCATGAGTACATTAACTAATGGATGAGAAATGGGCCTTAACCTCATGCATTTTATTCAGATGAAGGTACTTTTGAACTCACATAACTTTCAGATCAGGAAAGTAACTAATGAAGGAAACTAAGACAAAAATTAGCATAGCTGAGCTTTCTTAATAACACCTTCCAAAGAATAAATTGTCCTTTAATGGTATCAATCATCTCCTTTATACAACACAAATAATTTGTTTAGCTCGAACAACAGAAGTTACACTTGACCATAGCACTACAAACAATTGAAAATATATAAACTTTTATTGAATTCTCTGGAAATTCAGCAACATTTTTTTAAAAACATTTCTTCCCTTGGTGACATTTTCTCCTTCAGCAAGAAGCATGAGACATCCATGTCAGGCTTCAGCCCACGCATCTGCTAGAGCTTCAAAGCCTCAGGAGAAAAAGGAACACTTAGGAAGAACTTTCCAAAACTATCCCTGGCATCTTTTTTTTTTTTTCTTCAGACCCCAACTGCTATTTTTTCTACTGCAAACTCATTTCTAGCTATAAAGAACTTGTAAAGACTGTTTCCAAGTGCAAGATGGAGCTTCCAGTTCTTTCTGAAGTCAGGAGATACATCTAACTTCGTGTAGTTGCTCAAATTTTCCTTGGAGATCAAAGGAGATGACAGAGGGTCAACAAAGATTACTAGAGGAGCTGACAGTATGTTAGCGAAGCAATGCTGACTCCCAGAAACTCAGACTGAGGGAAATCAGGTGCTAGGTATTGAACTTATCCTCTGAGCACAGTACAAAGCCATTTTGTGATTTCTGTTGAACATGACCAAAGACTTCATTTTTATGTGATCTTATCATCTCTGGGTGCTGCTTCTTGTACTCAAGAATGTAGTGGGGACTGTGACTCAAGCCTCTGAAGTGTACAGAGGCCCAGGGTCCTGTCCTGCTAGCCCTGATGATTCTTGTTTTGCAGCAGGCACTCATTTCAGAAACCAGTTCCTGGCAATGTCCAAGTAAGTGGGCATCAGTTAACACTTGCCCCATCTTTGTAGATGTCATTGCAGATAGATACCCTTGTTGCTCTTCCTTAAGAACAAAGGCAGACTGAATATTCCCCCCTCCCCATCCTGGGAATGATCCTAAGCATCTGCAAAAGGGTCTCCTCTGTAACTTCCCCCTGAAGAGAGGAAGGGAAAAGGAGAGAAATAATCTGCAATAACCCAATATACTTGAAGGAGCAGTATGGGATCTCCAGGTGGTAAATAGGAACTTTGACAGCAGCTCAACTGATGGTCCATATACGTATTTGCACTTTGGAGGGGATATGTGTATATCATTAATGCATCACAACAAACCTTTGGTTCCTTGGAAAAGCAACCTTCAGTTTTGCTTTTACTGTACACAGTGAAGGAGGGGGAATCCATAACACTTTCTGTTTCTGATCCTACTGCAATATGAATCCTGTACCCATTGGACATTTTTGCACAATGAGCTTTACTTTCTCTTTTTTTTTTTTTAAAAAGCTTCA
>VZSV01000027.1:1527101-1556881 GCA_013398735.1 Nothocercus julius | reverse complement strand
AGAAACAAGTACTTATGCAAGATGCAGAATTTCCTTAGTGACTTTTTCAACACACAAAATGATCACAAATCTCACTTTATTATCTTAGTACTCTTTTAACTTCAGCTTTCTAATGTAAACCACATATACATTGAAGCTTGCTCTTACCCCTACGTAACACCCTTCCACACCATAAATCTTTGCCAGATTTTTTCTAAATAGAAGAATCATACACATCATTAGTTAGTGATGGCATTTAATAAAATATGGGGAAACGCTGTGATATTACAACAAGAACATTCCACAGAGAATATACATATGTGAATATATATAACAGATAAACCTCCACACTTGTATATTTCCAAATATCTGGAAAAACTTGAATTTTAGGGGTAAATGAAGTAAGCTGAGATATTAAAAGAAGGAATTGCTTAGGCTCCTTTTTTTCCCCCTAGTAGTCGAACAATAAAGGGAGCAATAAAACAGATTTTGAGAGCTGATTTGAGAACTTTCTTTCATTCAAAGAAATGGCTGGCAGCATTCGCTATGTCTTCAATGCCAGATTTTACAACACATTGCATTTTTTTCTATTGGAAAAAAAACAGCATAAAAATGAACTGTATGTTACCAACAACTCAATTATGACAACTTGTGTGCTCACATACACACATGTGCACACACACATTAGTCTCTACATTGTATTCCTCCCATACCATCATATGAATTTCTGCCACTTTAAAAATCAAAAGCAAGTGTTCTTTGTTTCAGCAGACATTTTAAACCTATACTCAAGCTAAAGCAGTGAATAAATGAACCCCCTCAGTGTTCCAGTTCCTGCAGGCTCCATTTAGTTTTTTCCTATAGATCATGAGAAACATTGCCCTACAGAGGTTTTAGATGTAAATTTACAGCTCTGTCCTTTCCAGATTAGAGAAACTGAGGATAAAATAAATAGGCAAAGGTTGCAGTCAAACTCAACCAGACACTATAAAACTTAATCATAAGCCTGTCTCGTTGTCTTTCAATTCTATTTCATTTTAGTACATCAGGTAGGAGCTGGCAATTCTTTGTGCCACACCTGCTCCTACTGACCCTGCAATTTAGGAATTAGTAGCTAAGAGCTGCTGCAAGCTTCTCCACAGAATTTAGGTCAGGATTCACAAGGATTCAACAGTGAGTGGCAGGGTCAGAAATGATACCACAGATTGTCCAACTCTTGATCTCTTGCTCCTGCCAGTGTTCTACAACTTTAATTCCCAATTTTTTCATATGCAGTAGGACTGAGCTACCCAAATAGCTCTGTTCCATAACACATGCATATATAGACTTCTCGGAAAGTAGAGCTGTGAAGCACTATGCACTAGTAAAGAGGCTTACTGATACAGCTCCGCTTCAGCTGCTTTACCAGCGGCAGCTCTTATTCTGGACTTGTGCAGAGACACGCACTAAGGCGCGTGTCACTAGCAGGCCAGGCTAAACTGAGAAGCACGGCTTCTGTGCAGTGCCTCTCACCGTGATAGGCTTTGCCCTCCGAAATAAATAAGATATAGTCTCGGTTACATTTTCTGATCTAAAAGTGAAAAGCTTTGATTTTAAATTCAAGTGAAAGATAAAGAAGGCACACTTCGTCCCTAGCCATCTAGCCAGGAGTCTATGTATGTGATGTATACCCTGGGAGCAGCTGATTTGTTCTGAAAGCTCAGAAATTGGTAGTCGCTCTAATGTGTTCCAAGGGCAATCTCAAAGTCAAGAGTGAGCTGCTGAGAGTATTACCTTTCTGGTCTCAATAGTCCTATTCATTGCTCTGTAGCCTTTAAAATTGGGCCATTTATATTCAGAGCTTTGAGGCCTAGGACTGAATTCTAAGGAAGACTGCATTTCGCTGGAAAGCTGCAGTTCTTATGGGGACACCTAGACATAATCTTTGAAAACTTTAGGCTTTCAGTTGTAGCCATTTAGACTGCTTGCTAAGGCACCACATCAGCATTCAGTGAAGGACAGAGAGATCTGCTTCTCCACAGATCCTTATGGTACAGGTGGGAGTGCTTAACACTCCTTTCTGGGAAACAGCAACAAGGTCTCCCTTACCCATTCCATTCAACTACCCTCCTCCTCGGTCAAATAATATATCCACTACCTATCCAAACTCAATGTCCACATGCCTGACATATGTTTTATGGCTGTGTACATTCTTTAGTTGTAAAGCAGTAGGGAATGTAAGGACGTTTTGATTCCTTCTAAAGCACAAGCTGCTGTGGCGGTTGATCCTATATTACTATGCATCACGTCACTGTACAGCTCTGACTTTCACTTTTGCTGGGTCTGTGTCTGGACCCTCACATACATCTGCATTTTTTTCTGGGTAGAACGGTAGTCTTATCTTTGCAGTCCTGATTATATTGTTCATATCTGATTCTATGAGACAACTGAGAGGCAAGAAAAACATCAGAAAACCTATAAATATTCAAATGAGTTCAAATATTTAAGAACTCTTGGGAGTAACTTTTCCAACATATTAATAGGCCAACTTCTGTTGTTTGTCATAGACCTACTAGTTTCAAGCAAACAAAAATAATTATCTCTCTAGTCCAGGCACAGCTATGTCTCCGAGGTCAAGTACTAAAAACGAGGTTATCTCAAAATTAAGGTTGCATTCACCTAACCTCTTCAAAATATGCATATCCTGAAAAAAGGCTTTAGTAACGTAACCATACACTCTCTTTACTACTGCCAGTTCCTTATGTGACCAACCCCTTTATTTCCTGCCCTCATCATTCTGTCCCTATCCAGTACTCATTCTTTTTATAACTCTGGCTCATTATCACTGCTCAATTGTCCCCAGATTCCTCAAAAAGAAGTCTGGAAAAGGCTTATTATTTCATCCTTCTAACTGACAGAAAAAAATGTTTCCGTTTTAACAGCAAATTATAGTTTTGTCAAGGCCATTTTCAAAGGGATATTCAAACACATTTATCCATTGAAACAAAATCAAGAAAATCTAAATTTCAAATTTCAAGTACAGTGGCAAAATAGAAGAAATTTAGTCATTGCTTAAAAAAAAAAGAAAAAAGGCACGAGCAAAGTATTTCCCCTTTCCCTTCTGTCAACTAAATCTATGTTGCTGAAACTGTCCATAAAAATTAATCTGAGACTGCCACTAAGCATGAAAAATTTCATCTGGAATTGTCAATGTCTGACAGTTACAAACAGCTGCAAGCAACATCCTAATAGACAAAGGGTAAGGCATCCTTAACAACAGGCAGCTCTGGCTATAATTCAACAGATTTTTCATCAGAGAAGTGAATAGTTATTTACTATATTGCTTTGGAAGAAAAAAAGCTGAACACCAAAGAATCACTCATCCCCACACACCTCAGGAAGGGAAATGGAGAGAGATCTGGGGAACAACCCTTTTCCAGACTGGAGGGAGGGTTGAAAAAATGAAGCCTGGGGTACCCCATGTCTTTCTGCTCCCTATGACTACACAGAAAGGAGAGATGGGAAAGCAGATTCCCTTACCCCCATGTATGGCCATATCCACTGAACTGAGGGTAGGAGAGGGGCAGAGAGAAAACAAGGCTTTCCCAGTCTGTATAGATTTCTGGACATCTGCTTGTAAGACCAGAGGTCCCAGTCTGGCACTCTTTAAAGCAATGGACACCAACGTCCTGATATCAAACACCTCACTCATATTGAGGTATCTGCACTAAAGGATACACCTAAGCTTACTTAACTTACTAGGGATATATATTCAGGCTCAGTAGCTGTCCACAGACATAGTCTCAGCCTCAGGCAAAGTCAACATCGTAATTAAATGTAGTCCATCACCATTAGACCATACATGCATTTTAACTCCAGGCAAGAGCTATATCATAGGTTCAGCCTTAATCCACCTCACACTCACAAGGTTAAAACTTTAAATGCTGGCTTGAATACTCCTGCTGGTCCCTGTCATGATAGGATCAGGCAAAGCACATGGGAAATACCATGGGGTCTATATGCAAAAGAAATGTATTCCAGTAGGATAAACCTAACATGTAACTTGCAATCACTTCAGCTCATGCAAAAACAGCCAAAAGATAAATTTATCCCTGTTTAATGGAGATCAACAGGCACGTATAATGTTGTGAGGCAGGACCAGGCAGCACAGACCTCCAGACCTTCAATAAAACCACCCTATCACTGCGAGTTCCCTGCAAGCATCTGGTCTGCCGGTCATTCTAAATCATTTGAATTCTCTCCTCTTCCTTGCAGTTGCTGCAGTTCTCAAACTTCTCCAGTATCCAGCTCCCACTTCGCAAGCTGTCAAATATCTGCTCAAGCAGTAAACGCCACACACTCTACAGGGTTTTAAATTATTAATTGCTAGCAGGTAGCTGATAATTATTGTACTGTGTGAAAGTACATGTTATGCAGAAGACAATGAGATTAGTTCCTGAAAAAGGCTGGCAACACTAAGCCAGGAATTACCAGTAATCACTTAGCAAGCAATATGATCCCAAATGCTCCCCTCCCACGCACCCTGCCTCACTGAGGGGCTAGCGAAGAGCTGCCCGCAAACTTCCTCACCACCACTGCCCCCTTCCTGATCCATCTGCTTTGTCACCAACGGAGAGCACTCCGCCCCATGTTCCTTGAAGCACTTGGAACAGCAGTCAGCATAGAGGCAGCATTTACAAGGGGATGCTTGCACCTTTCTGAGTAAAGATCCCCCACACACACTCCCTGCAGTATGTTTACTACACTCACTACATACCTCTGAGTCTGAATGGCAGAGATCCAAGCTCGTAATGCACTTTAAGCATAAGATCTTCAAGGTCACAGAGGCCATGTATGCAACAGAAGCCCACAGAGCAGCAGTACACACATGGGTTGTTACCACAGCAGAACAAGTACACAACCGTTTAAAAAATCACTCTAATTTGTATGTTTGAGCTTGAGACAGAAACAATGTTGTCTATTAGGCAATAACACTTGATTCCAGAAGGAAATCTGCAGCATATACTTCCTAGTGTCAACTCAATCAACTCAGTATCTGCTAGAGTGAATTAATATGTTTTAATAAAAACTAGAAAAATGGACCAGAATGGCCTCTTCCTCAGACAAAACAGTGGCTGTGCTGTGCGCTCTGTGATGCCTTTGCATGCTGAATTCAACTCTGAGCACTTCTTTTTGTCCTGATCAGCTTTTGAAATGCATTTCAGGATGAGCTGCTGTAGTCAATTTGAAAACCTTGAATTTTAATAGGAACAGAGAATTGAAGTTCTTTAGGCTCCCCTGTAAACCTCTTTACTACATTGGTTAAAAAACTTGGAAATGAAATGTGTGCCTTGGCAATTTACATAAAATCTTAAGCACAGTTCTTTGAATATTTAAAGCTTTGCATTACTTCTCCAAACTGGAAACACCAAAACCACATTAATTTTATATAGGAAACACAATAACTCCTGTTACACTCAAAAATTTCCGAGCAAAATCAAATAATTTTATCTTTATCAGAAAAAAAAAAAAAAAACACGCGTACTCTTGGGGCTCATTCGCACTATTGCCATCTTCCAGGAAGATGAAGAGATAGGCTATGCGGTATTTTTACCAGCAGGTGGCAAGCCCAAACAGCTAGCCAGCAAAACACTGCAAGAGGCTCCATGGAGACATGCTGTCTCCTCGCAGAGGCACGTTCAGCACACGGGCATAGCACCGTGCAATTACATTCCTTCGTGATTACATTTACTGCACTTCTTTTGCATTTTGTCTTTTATTTATTCTAGAGAATGCCAAACGACTAGTTTTTACCTTTGTTTTTCAGTAATTTTTTTTTTTTTTTTTTTAAAAAGGTTTCTGTAGCCACATTTTCAGGGGAGAGGGAGATATGCATGTGTACACATCTAAACTTGCATGCCAGTGACAGATATTTTTACAGGTTTGGCTACAAAATGGAAGCAGCTGAGCACCTAGCTCAAGAAAGGAGAAGGTGCAGTGCAAGCTCAGCCCATTGGATACCCAAGAATTCACAGGAAGGTGGCAAATTCAATGAGGTCTCGGTGTCTCTAGTGCCAGGCATGATCTGTAGTCAAGCAGGCATTACTTTGCACACCAAACCATGTGATGATTCCTGGTCTCCAGCCTTCCAGAACAGGCTAGGGCTATGTCAGTGCCCACTGCCCACAGAGGCAAAACCTTTACCCCCAAATCCATCTCATTTCAACAGATTTCTAGGAGCCAAGGAAATGAACTTGTTCAAAAAAGTATAACACAAAAACATAAGACATCATGACAAAGATCCAAAATCCAGAGATGTGAGTGGACAGGATCATCACTGTCCAGTCTTGCTTGGCCTTAATCCTTCAGCTCAGGTGGGGATGATCCTTTGTGGCTGAGGAAGTAAAGACCTCTATAAAACAAGTTAGTCCAAAGAATCAAGAACAACAACAAAATGGTGTTTATGGCCAAAAGAGGATTCATTTCTAATTTATTTCCGATGCTGAAAGAGCAGGATTAATTTCAATTACACTCAATTCATAACCAACAGAAATAAGTATTTCAGGACCCAATTATCTGACTCATTTTAGACATTTTCTTTTTCAGATGAGATGAATTGCACAAAACAGTGCTTACTTCTTTCCCTTGATCATAAAGCAGAACCAAGACAACTCAGTTGTACATAATAGGATTAGGTATACATTTGGTCAGTGAAACCCTCCCTCGCCCTAGCTCTGCAGAACCATTAACATTGCTCTGCACCATTAACATTGTTAATTCAGAAGCATCCAGTCACAAGCCTATAAAACATTTCTCCACTTCTCCACCTCCCTAAACAACCACCATTTTCAGATAAGATTTTAGGTGATGCTGGTTTGGAAAAGGAGGCATATTAAAATACCATGTGCATTTTTAAAGGAAAAAAAAAAAAAAAAAAGCATTAACCTAGTACTGTTTTTTTGAGATGTGAAAACACGATTTCAGTAAGTTACTTAAGCTACACTGATATACTTAAGCTACACTGATATATAGGATCAACTGTTTCAGTTTCCAACATGCCTAAAGTGACCCAGGATTGTTAGTCATTCAGCTGGAGGTGCTTATGGTATGGGGAGGTTTCTCCATTCACCAGATTACCTCATTTCTTTTAAAAGCTTTTTCATGAAATCTTCCTAGCTTACTCAGAAGTTATCTATACAACAGCAGAGTACTTAGCCAAATAAATGCTGATCCCTTATGAACTTCCCCCATGGTTGTTACAGTGCAATAGCTGCTCGTTGCCATAACATTTGAAGGGGTAATAATGGAGCAGAACATGTAGCTCAACAGGATTTTATCTGTATGATAAAGCACCATTCCAGCAGTGGGCAAAAGAAGGTGAAGTGCCTATGGGAGTTTCATTAAGACTTAGGTACTTCAGATTTTTTGACAGTCTTTCAAAGCAATGTATAAAGGCCAAGATGTTCTAGGAATCAATCTTTGCTCCAGCCCTCACGTAATTTTTTTCCCCAGACACCTTCAGTGCTATTGTGCTCTGTTTTAAAATATAAATGGTTCCTGGTAAATAGGAAGAGCTCAAAGCTTTGTGCGGGGCACCTAACTGAAATAAAAATCCAGTTGTTTTTTTGTGACCTCCTGCTGAAATTATAAGTTAACTCTGGCAAGAATCGTTATCTATATAAGTCAAATAAAAGAAATCACATTGATTTATCTCCATGAACTGATAAAATGAGCTTCTAGATTTCACTTTAATCTTTTATTAGAAGTGTCTCGTGTATACGTCCATGAAAGTAGAGAAAGAACAACAGAACAAATTGGTTTTTATCATGAGCTGCACTCAAACCTCTGAGAATATTCTGACTATGAAGGGAACAGTCATCCAAAGTCTTAAGCATCATTAAGTCTCAAAGATGTATTTATTTGGTGTCTTGCAGAACTAAGTCATAATTGCTTTCAATAAGTATTGACTGCTGAGAAGAAAAATGTTTTCATTAATGATGTTTACCTAATTACATACATTTCTTCTCATTGAGAATAAGATGATAAATCTGTCAGGGTACTTTAACTCAACCTCAATATCTCAATTGCAGCTATTGTCTATCCAAATTTTAATACAGTATTTCTTTTAATCACGGAAGCACCTGGCAATTCCATTTTAGGATGTACTAAGTACTCTATAAATATTTGATCCAAGTCAGTCCCAGCTCTGCTACATGCAGGATCATTCACAGTGATTGTCTTGGTCAATGTGCTAAGATCATCACTTTGAGATAGATGTTACTCAGAATAATTTGAAAAAGTGGCTTATGTCTTCTTCCTAGGCAGTGCATGTCCTTAAGTCTATTCACATGCAGCCAGCATGATCTAATATTTGACTTTCTCTAGCTTCTCCTTTAGGTTCAGGTGGTGAAAGGAAGCTGTTACATGATAATTTCTTTCAGATTTTCTGTGTGGAAGGAAGGCAGTGAAAAAGAAATTGCTGAAGAGTTGCTCATTTTTAACTTCTCCCTTAGAGAACTTTAGCAAGATTTTTAGTCACAAGCACTGTGACAACTCTGCAAAAGCTTGTTGGCACATGTGGTTCTTGCTCCACACCAGATTACTCCACATGCAGTCATTTCACATGCTGGTCCCCTAAGTACTCTTTTTGTGAGTACAGTACTTAGAGAATCAAATGTTTTAGAATTATCTAAGTCACAGAAGCATCAAAGAGTCAGTTCAAAAGATTTTTCATATTGAAGAGTCCAGGACAAGGAGACTATGGTATTTTGCCAGGTGTCCAATTCTTCACCTTCTGTTAAGCATAGGACAACTACTGTGAACGTGAACAAGCAGTGATTGCTTGTTCTGTGTACCCACAGCAGAAAAAGAGTTGTAAATGCAGAATAAGAGTTAACTATGGCCAAAAAAAGGGACACTACACTGCTATCAGTGCTCTCAATCTCTCAGAGTGTACCAGCAACCTATAGGAAAAAGACAGGCTGACCTAGGTGTTGATGTACCATGTAAGAGACTGCGTGTCTGTTTATCTCATCTTTAATGGTTCCAGTTCCTACATTCGTGCCAAGTCAGTGTCTTAGTCTCAACAACAGTATTAATGTTCAGAATAGCCAGGTACTACTCTTGATTCAGACTAAGCTGTCTGCATCCATCTTTTTCCCCTCTGTAGACCTACTGCACTGAAAGGGAACAGAGATAAGCATGTGTGAATTTCAAGGAAAAAAGAAAAAAAAAAAAAAAACAAGAATTTCCTTTCTGACCCTACTCCTTAAAGTAATCTTCACTCTTTCCTATCAATTCAGAACAGTCCTGTCATCACACAGACCTTCTGGTAATTGCTTCTACCACATATACACTTGTTTGTTAAATTGTGAATGTTCTGGTATCTTTCATGTGGAAAAAACACTGCTTTAGTCAATCATGACTTTAATAAGAAGAAATGAAGACAGACTTGACAAATAAATGAAAATCTGCCTTGTTAACAGACATATTTCCAGCTCTTGATACAACCTTTTTGTTTGACCTCCTGTTGCAGAGTAGATAATAGTAACAGAGTATTGGAGCTCAGATCTGACACTGATATGATAGAATACACAAAGTACAGTTTCAAAGTAATGAGCAGAGATTTAGTTCCTTGATTCTTATCACACTGGATGCAGACAGAAGTCTAAAGCTTCGCTGTTCTGTGTTTCAAACACACTCAAAGAAAAAAAAAAAGAAAGAAAAAAACGTTTTATTTCAAATGATGAAGAAGGTTAATCATTTGTGGTGAATCACAAAGCTATATTAAGAGTATATCATCAAACTCTGAAACCTACAGAAGAAGCTGTCTCCCTCTGATTTTGGAGTGCCTAGAAATAGTTCTGAGTTTTCAAAAACCTCTAATCTTCCTCTCCTTGAAGACAACTTTGAAAACATATGTTGATGCAAAAAAACAATTCAAATCATGTCAACAGTAATTCCCAAAGTCCCTTTTCCTAACACTAAATGCTGCCTGTTGGTGTTTAGCAAACGCCCAGCCCTAGACATTAATTTAACATGAAGCCCTTGATGCACAACATGTGTTGAATAGCACAGTGACTCATAAAGTCCCTTCCAGGAAAATGCTTGCAGCTCTCCAGGACCTCTGCCCTACGCTCCCTCTCCCTGTCAGCTTGTCTTTGGGAAGGGGCTATTCCCTGGCAGTGCCTTCAAAGCAATCTCATGGAGTAAGCATGAAGGAACAGGGTATGCGGTTAATCTCATGACTGACATGATTTGCCCTCTCATTCTATCATCAAGTAACTCACCCTCAAAACTTTTCACATATAGGTATATAAAATAAGAAGTCCAGATTAAGTGGCACTAAGCAATTACAGCATCTCCAAAAAGCAAGTTGTTTCCTGTACAACTGAACAAATGAATTCATACAGATTGGTGCCTTGTGCTTGAAGATTTTCCTGCAAGGGGAGTATTTATTGTTTCCCTCCTTGATTCCCCAATGTTTAACAGCAAATAAGCTCATACTGCAGCTTGCTTTTACACAACCCAATTTTCATGACCTATTTTCATGAAACTCAGCAATTTCATGATTTCTAAGACTACTACTTTTCTGTCAAATTGGACTGAAATTGGCCAATGAGCTCAGAAGCTACTAAAACAGCAGGACTGCAAAGTCTCATTCCTTCAGGAAACCATCTAAAATAAGCTAGTCCACAATCACATGAACTGCACTCTGTGGGAGGTGGTTTAAGGCACATTTACAGAGTTTGGTAACAGTAAGATGGAGCAGGGATGTTTAGCTAAAGGCAGTGTTTTAGCTCAGACTTCATTTTTTTGAGGAACTGGTCATTTCCTCAAAAAACTAAAACAAAACAAAACAAAACACTTAGTGCATTTCAAACCTTTGGATCAGTACCCCTGAGTGCAGTTTGGGAACTATATGGAACTATTTTAGATCATGTCTTAAAAAAAGTGTTCATATTCATAAAATGCTCTAATTGAACTGTAAAAAGAATTTATCTAATTAGAACTTGGTCTTTGCTGCCATCACTATATGATATAGCTCCTATTTTAAGGGGTCTTTTCTCACCAAAAAGAGCTAATAATAGAAGTAATAGAAATCAGGGCTTAAATATTATTATAAACTCTCATTAACACTCCTCAGTCATTTGATTTACAGCATTTCTTCCCGTAATTTCAGCATAATCACCCACACTTCGATGCCTTGAAATTATATGGATCCTGCCCCTTTCAGAATACTTACAAACTTCTGAATTATCTGATACTGCCTTATTTCATATCCAATTACACAAAAGGCATCCCTACCATTTTGTCTGGATAATTGTGGCACGATAACATTTTACTTCTAAAGCATATTTTATGAGCAAGATTTTGACACTTAAAAGATGAATACTATTAAAAGCAGATTTTTACAATTTTCAAGCTTTATTTCATTACTTTCTATAAATCAGTTACACAGAAAAGAAAAGGCAAGCCTGTTGTCTTCCAGTTCTCAGTTTCTCTCTCTCTCTCTTTTTTCTTTTTTCTTTATTCTACTAGTTCTATCTCATTAGTCCATATTTCTCTACGGAAATTTCCCAGACAGTTTTGATTACAAATACCTTGACTTCAGAAATTCTTCCTCTCTAAATCAGACAATCCCAAAACAGACATAGTCACTCCACTCCTACTTGCTTACACTGTCTTTCCTCAGAAGTTGTTTGATTAGCAAAATTTTTGCCATTCTACTTTTAAAGTATTCTTTCAAAAAACAAAGAAGGCACTTTGTTATGAAATGAGGCATCAGCCCTTATTCTTTACTTGTTTTCTTTGAAATTTTCCTTCTTTCTTGCTTTCAATGCATTTTAAATAAGTCTTTATCTGACCACACTTCAAAAACAATTTTCCCCATTCTTTTACACCCACATATTGGACTTTAAAGCACCTGAGACTGCTCAAACCTGGGTTAGCGTGTCAGATGACAAGACTGTTCATAGCTTCTTATGCAACCTGCAGGCTCCTTTAATTTTCCTTAGTTTAGATTGAATGGAATTAAAAAACTTTCCTTCTTTATCTATTAGTTTTGCAGACTTTACAGGGCTGGAACATTTCTACCTTCATAAATAATGCCTACTCCAATAAAAACCTAAATTAATTTGCCATCCTTTGGGCACACCTGTAATACAAATAATAAGCCATTGTGAGAGCAACACTCTGAGTTAGTACTTCACAGATATTGCAAAATTCATTACCTGATAAAGCTGGACTATTTTCTGATGTGGCTTTTTTAATCATCAGAACTTATCTCCGAGCAAATCTCTCTCATGTAAAATTTCATGGACTTTCTTTGTTACTGGGGAAAAGACAACCTAAGATTAGTGGTGTTCACTAGAATTCAGGGTTAATAAAATAAGATCAAAAACTTAAATTTTAAATGGAAGAATCAACATAGCTCTTATAAGCTCAAAAGTCTCAAATGCTTTGGAAAAAAAAAAAAAAGTTGTCATTTTATGAATTAGGTAAGTAGAGGGTTGTTTCTTTTGGAGAGTTGGAAGGAACAGGAGGCATTCTCTGTGACCAGAGAGATATTTTTTTAAATAATGTGATAGCCCATCACTAACAACTAACTACTAATAACTAACAACTTATGTCTCTCATTGAAGATCCCAGATGATGAATAAACTGGAGGAAAAAAAAAAAAAAAAAAAGGTAAAACACTTGAGGTTCATCTATATGGGAAATGGGGGGGTATGGCATAGATCTTCCTGCATCTACTGTTATCTTCAGTAAAGATTCTCCTTTAGATTCACAGAAAATCAGCTGAAAGTGGAAATTAGAATGAGGATGACATTAGGAGGACAAATCTAAGGAGAAAGGGTCAGTAGAGACTACCATTAAATAGAGACTTCTGGCAACCCAGTAGGGAATGTCCAAAGGAGATGTCTTGGCAGGCATGGGACAGCTCGTGGCAGAGCCCAACTACCCCCAGCCTCCTCTCTCGGGCCCAGCTGACAAATAACTGATAATGCTCAGTGCTGACTAGGAGAAACTACTGGTTGCAACTGATAAGGCCAGAAATAGGCATGAAATCAGCAAAAAAGGTATATCTTCACACCAAATATTGTATGACCATGAGTCAACCTCTGTGGCCATAAGTAGCACGGCAGCCTGGAGTCCACTGAGCTATCCTGGATGGCAGCAGGCTGCACGGTGGCGAACTTCCCCTTGAGTTGGCACACCTCTCAAGATTGCTGACCGGGAGTTAAGAGAACCTCTGGCAAGAAATTTTTGGAGAGGTAAGAAAACAAGACTCCAGAAAAAGAAAACAAAACAAGGCAATCAAAAGCATGCAGTAAAATTCACTATCTATGACTGCACTGTATTGCGGTCTTCAATAAATCTGTTTGCAATAAACCCCAAGTTAAAATAACTTCCCCCTGCTCCATGCCACACAGCCCTGGAACAGTAGAATTTGTGGATGCTGACTACTTGCTTCCCTCTTTCTCTGTGAATTCTCAAAATAGAGGGGTGTGAGAAAGGAATGCAGTAAGTGAATTGCTTTTTCTTTATAACAGTAAATGGAACTTTAAAGATACTCTTGAGGCTAGTCTTAGATGACAAAAATGAGTTACACCCTTAATCATACTGATATAATGATTTTAATTGCTATCTGAGTCCTTCAAAAGCAGGTAAACTTATCTAGGGCCTGAGCCAGGGTTTTCAAAGTGAATGGGGCCCAGACTTGAGGACAGAAATATAAATATCATTGAGTGTTGCAGGGTGGTGAATCATTCCAAAGCCAAAAATAAACAAAGGATCAGATTTACAGTAAGCATCCTACCACCGAGTTAATAGTAGAGGTAGGCAACATTCATATATGGCATTTCTTTTCTAGCTGAATTACTCTTAAAAGTGAAGGAGTTTCCTCCATAAATGGACAAATATATACTGAACTTACTTTCTGTCATTTCCTAAACCTACTCTTTCACTTAAATTATTTTTTAAGATATTAGATCAACTCGATTTGTGGGTCAAATTTACTGTTAATTTTTCTAGAACTCTTTAAGGTGAGCTTGAATTAAAAGTATTTCTCTTGGAAATGGTTTAACCTTATATGATACCTCACAAGACAGAATTGATACCATGATTTACATACTGTAAGAAAAATATAAGTAAATCAATAAAATTATGATGACCTTAAATGTTCAATTTACCTTCATTATCCTGTAATAATTTTCTTATGCATGATTGTATCTGCACTTATATGATCTCCTTCTGCACTGAAACTCTATCTGATATTCAGTTGTTTCATATATTTGTCCAGCTGGCAAGATATCAAAAAACAAAAGGATTCTCCTAGGCTTGACATCCCCTGAACCTTCTCTATACCTCCATTCTCCCATTCTCCTTTCCCTGAGGGATGTATTTTGCTTTCATTAGCTTTGCAATCTCATGTCCTCCCTACCCAATTTCCCTACTCCCCAGTAAGAAATTATATCCCTGCTGAATGCTGAAAAAAGATCTTCAACAGAAATGACTGTTTGCAACTCATTTTGAACTTGTAGTAAGTCTAATTGCTTGATATGCTTGTACAATAAAGGAGCAATACCACAGGCTCTGAAACTCTAGGAACATTTTTCAAATCTTAGTGTCTTATTTAAAGCAATGAGCTCATGATGTAAAAAAATAATTAAATTTCAGGCAGCTGCACTAGGAAAGAGAGAGGTGGAGGGAGGGAGGCAGGGAGGGAGTGAAAGAGAGGGAAAGAATGAGAACTCCAAAAAAAAAATATATATATATGAATTGGAAAAAAAAAAAGAATTATAGAATAATGCCCAGTACTTACAGGCATCAAAAGATGCTTAAAATATAGGCAAATGGTCACAGGACTACACAAAACAGTACAGGCATCCTGCCTTCCAGCAGGCATCTTAGCCTGGGTGCAGTGACAGTGACAGCAGCAGCAAATCCTCTGGTTCTGCACGGAATGAGTTGTCTATTATTGGTAGCCAAGAAATCAGAACTCATAGCACATCATTAGCAGATATCTCCAGCTAGATCTCTCTTTCTCTCCAATTTTGAGCATCAAGCAATAATTCAGACCTGCTGCTCTGCATGGTAAAACAGGGAGAGGATTCCTACACAGTACATTAAATAGTGCTTTTCAGTCTGTTGTTTGTGGACTGCTAGTGGCTTATAAAACATCAGAAGGTGATCTGTGAAATGCCTGCTAAACTAACCCCTTCCCTGACACATTTTCATACACATGAAGATGCAAAGAAACATGCAAAACAGGTAGGCAAACCAAAATAAAGGTAGTTGAATATTCTCCTCTGCATTACATTTGCTTAGTTATAAGTGGACATTATGGAAAAAAGGCAAAACATTTTTTTTTTTTCAAAAGGTAAGCTAGTTTCCAGATTTAAAAAAAAAAAACTACAAGACATAGTATTGTCCCTAAATGATGTCTTGTCCAGTGACTTCAAGTCTGGCATGTATGTGGAAAACTGTCTCCTCTTCAGGAAAAACGGTCAAAAAAAACTTCCAAAAACACACCTCTTGTTAAAGTTTGCATTACCCTGCACTGCTGCACTCACATTTCACTGTCTGACACAAGTGAAAATATAGTCTTTGCCCATGCAAAACTCCCATTTTAATCCACAGATGTTACTCTTAGTGAATTCAGACTTTTGGCTTCAGAAAATTAATTCTGGTGCAAAGCAACATGGACAAAACATGAATTAAGCAGTGATTGAATCTGACAGATTGTTTTTGTCCTCTCAGCTTAATCTCTAGAAGATCAATTTTTTCTAATTCATTTCCTAATGGGCAGGTGTCCATATCACAACCAGAAACTCATCACAATTAGTGCTGGCATTTTTACTGTTAATCTCAGCAAAGATCCAGAAAAGTAAAGAAAGTACACAAGCCATGCTAAAGGCAGTCAGAGAACCTTCCAGAACATGGATGGAGCATATTGAACAGGAAAAAAAAAAAAAGGCAAAAAATTTGCTACCTCTGCCTACTTTTTTCTTCCCTTTCCCCCCAAAGTACGGATACTTTTAGTGGGAGACCACATGGATTAATGTGCAGAAATGGTTCTAAGAACTTCTGATATTCTCCTAGGAAGTAGTTTGGGTCATGTTAGTTCAACTTTCTGTCCTTCAGTCACTCCCTCTCAGGAAAGGGACATTAGTACTTAAACAACTTGTGACCCCAGGTGAAGAGCCATTTGAAAGCAAAATGTTTTTTTTTCAGAGACCAAAAGAAAAAACAGAAAAAAAAAATGTTTAATGGCTGCATTGATTTCCAATAGGACACTTGCCTTTTACTAGGTTATTTTCATCATTAATATTTATTTATTGTTGGTAAGCAAACAACCCCCAGTGGTTCTGAAGCCTACAAGCAGTATATACAGATAAACAAACCTTACATGAAATGAAATCTGAAAGCATTTTAAGAAAATGCCAAAATACCCTTCCTTCTTTCCCCAACACACAGAACTCAAAGCACAAGTCAGCAGTAGCATCTGTTCTTTACACTCTGAAACTGCAATCTGTTCCAGAAAAAGCTAAGGATCCTTGGACTATTAAAAGGATCTTTTTCAGTTACTTACAAAGCAGCTAAAAAATGAGAAAAATGAAAAAAAAGAGGCCGATCTCTGTACTTCAGTTGTATTTGAAACATGGCATTTCAGACTACATGCTCAGAAGCATCGGCAAGATTGAAGCAGTAGTTTCAAAAACGGCTGTGCTCATAGGAAAAGAGTTCCCATGGAAGTAGCATAAAGCTGGTCTTCAAAATGCTTCAAATCACTAGGTTTACAAGAAGAAGATGCAGCTACAAGCCCAGCAGTGGGGCCCCTACAGGAAGAAGAGGCCTTTACGGTGCTTCTCAGAATGCCTCGGAGGACCTTGGCTGCTATTGCATTCTTGGCCTCTGCTCTTCCTCACAGTGAGAAGGCTGAAGAGCAGAGAATGGAGAAGACGAATACCATCCACACCAGGTATCGTGTTCCAAAGTCACCATAATTTCACACCAGTTGAAGTCAACAGAAATTTTTTTTTTTTTTTTTTTTAATTGTACTCTGTCAATGCCATCCCTGCTTGGTAGCATGGCAAGGAGCTGACATTTCAATGCGGCAGTCCAACTTTGAATGGTGAGCCACATGATCAACACTGCTTTTGGACAATCTGCTGCTAGCACTTCTCTCAAAGGAATCAAAGTACTTTATCTCTCCATCAAGATTTCTCATACTTGACAATGCTTCCTCTTTCTTTCCCCACTTTTTGCTTATTTCCTTCAATATCATATACCTTGACTGCTTTGTTCATCATTTCTGTGAAAACACTTCCATAGCTAGAAGTTTTCAGCACACTTGCAGCCTTCAAAACTCGCAGGTCTGGAAAGGTTGACTGCTGAGTTGTCGTGTCCTAGTAGGCTGTCCTCTCTAAGCAGTAATAAACATGCGGAAAAATCTATAACAGTTGATGCCAGATAATAAGTCTACAAAATAAATTGTCATTCTTTATTTAATAAGTAAATTATACTACCTCAAAATTAATCCTGATTTAATATCTGCACCTGAAATCAAGACAAGTGCCAGCAACAGGTGTCTATCTGCAAAATTCTTCTGTGGGAGGCATAACAAAAACAAATGACAAATACAAATAACTTCTCCATTTTGGAGTTTTTGAACTGAACTTTTTAGGAAAAAAAATCATTCTCTTGGAGGAGAAATGTAACATTCTTTCTCTGCTTTCTTCTTAAGCAGATTATCCTTGCTTGCTTCCCTCTCCAATTATGTGGGCTTTTGCCCAAAAGGTTATTAAGCCCTATTTACATACCCCAGCCCTTAACCCCTCACTTAGTTCTTACAGTTTCCAGGGAAACAGTAGGTTACTCCAGGGCTTCCCATTAACCTGGTGACTCCAGCAGCCCATATGGTTCTGTAGCTATTTTAGAGTAACATTTTTGCAAAAGAACACACATTTTTAATATTATTTGTATCACATTAGCATGAGGGAGGAGTGGTGGTAGTTTCTGATAGGGCTGGATTTTCTCTTATTGCTCTGCTAAAGCTCTCCTCACACTGATGGACATTTCAGGTAGCTGAATAAGAATTATTTAAATATTTATGTTTGTTTCTATCATTCCAGATTGGTAAGGACAAGCTGGTGGTAGAGTCTTGACTGTCTGAGAGAATTAGCACACTCCAGGTATAAGATATAATTCCTCAAGATGAAGGTTGGTTTTCCTTATGCATAAATGTGTCCTGACAATCGAGAAGGAAAACAAACAAACAAACAAAAACCCTACTATTTATTTTGGTCTTTGGTTTAAAGGTGCAGTCTCGTCCCACATAATGTATCCAAGTTTGCACATTAGTTTTCCCCCCAGAATAAAAGCGGCTTAGCATTCTGAACACAAAAATAGAGCAAAACATTCTTCTGCCTGTATTTTATGACTTTTATTGAAATAAACTAAACTAATTCAGAATTCAGAAGTACATGAAGTTCAACAAAAAAAACTTTCTAGAGATGAGTTCTTCACTGAAGCATCGAATTCTTTGCAAGATGCTTAATTGCTTCTTCTTTCTCATTTCTTGATATGACCTTGTCTTTCAAGGGACTTATTTCTCAAACCTTTTTCAGACAGCAATTCACCCTGTGACAACAGTAAAGGTATGTTATGGTCTCTGATTCTTATTGCACTATTTATTTGGCTTGATACCCTGCACTGATACAAAACATTTCATTCAAAGCATTAACAGTATGGTCAGCGATGAGAACTGTATGTGCATCTTGGGAAGAAGTCTCTTTCTGAGAAAAGCAGTTGTCACCTTTGGTAGGCATGAAATTCAGTCATATATACTACTAATGCATAGTCTTACAACCGTGACTTACCTGCAATAGAGAGTATATGTGTTTCCATCCAAAATAAAGAAATAATTTTATCCTACACCACTGAATACTGCAAGATGACTATATGCTTTGTCAAAGACTATTTCCTCTCCTGCATTAAAAGCACTGTCTTTCAAATATCAAGTCTTATTTTCACCCTATGCAACAGGAAAGAAAAAGGAATTGAATAGTCCTTTCAAAAATGAAACTGCTTCAGCCTAGATATAATCTAACCCTGCTCCCTTTCTAGTCTAAGAATGTAGTAACTTTCACAAACACACTTGTCAAAGCTTCTGCTTCCCATTTTCATACCATGGAAAGCACTGACTAAAAACAGTACCTTCATCCTGTGTTGAAACTTAGGAGGTAGCCTTGATCACATTGGTAAATATATTATGAGTGAAATCAGCTCAAAGACTTGTTAGTATTCAGATTTTGGGGCAGAAATAACTTGTTCACCTTGTGACTTACTTTTTGTAAACACACCTATGCTGTTTTACTCGCCTTCAAAATACACTGCTGATTTTTCATTTCCAGGAAGTTGGAACAAGTTGAGGTTGTATTTTGTTCATTATATGACATGTGTGCAAGTGCTACATGCTTGGGATCCAGATATGTCAATGAAAATAATTTTTCTTTATCTGCCTTTAGCCAGCAGTGGTCTCAGAACCTGCACTCAATCCATTTTGCTGCCTACCTTGAAACAGCAGCATATATTTTCAGTAGCCTGGTCATCAACAGAAAGGAAAAAAATCCACCTTCCTAGCTCTCTAAAGACATTTCTAACAAGGCTGGACACATACTGAACCGTTTTCCTTGAGAACTGCTTGTGACTAGTAAATGACAACAGTGACAGCACCAAACCCCTGCAGACTTTGTAAGTCATAGCCCTTAAGCCCAAAAGCTTCTAATCATTGCTGATTACATTGCTGACAACAAGGTGATCCAACGATACTGCTTCCTGCCCTGTCTTTATGACAAAATAGCATTCAATTTTTCAGTATTTAGCTAAGTCAAAGCTGGGAGCATTTATGTAAACTTGAAGGAAATTACTTATTAGTAAATTAGGAATTAACATATTACTTTAAATTATCTAAATCCTTTGCAATTCCTACCCACGTTTTGCTAAGTATGTGAACTGTGGGCAATGCACATCTCTTAGATCTTCTTTCCACACTTCTTCAAATGATTACTAGAAACTCACTGATTCTGAAATGCAGCAGTTAGGTTCTACTTCTGAGCAATAAGCACAACATAATATGATGCAGAAAGTTGCCCAATAGCTTATTACTGGTGAAGAATTATGAATGGAAAATTCCCTTTTTTTTGTGGGAAACCTGAAAAAAAATTAGGAAAAACTTAGAGAGATGTATTTTTGTTTGGCTTTGGTGGAGAATCAACTTGATCCTACTGCATTTGGATGCGGAAGTCCGTCTGAAAAGCCCAGTTTACTGGACGGAATACAAGCACGGGAGCCCTCACACTATAGTTCACATGCAGTATAAACAAATGGGCAACACCAACCCATCTGGCAATAGGCTCGTATGGTCACTGTCTCTCTGGCTGTAGGTTCACATCCTGTGAACATCTATATGTATATATATGTGTATATATATATATGTAAAAACCCCGACTGATATGAGTCATTTTATAGCATGATCTGTGAAATCAAAGTTGTTGCAGAATTTCTGCCTTAAATGGTTGGAAAAATCTCCTCCATCTCTTAATTTACCTTGATCTGCAAAATTATAGCCTGCCAAGATAGCAATGCATAACCAAAAGAATGCAGACCATTTCTCTTAGGCTATGTTTTGTTTTACTTCTGTTCAGTCACTAGGGAAATACACATATTTCAAAATGCTTTCTTCTGCAAATCTTTCAAATTTTATTTTGTAGTAGAAAAACAAGCTTTAAATGTGGACTGTTTGATGACAAGTTGCATGATATTCTGATTATTCTTATTTTGATGTGATTACTCCTTCTACTTATGCTGCAAACCACCAACACTGAAAATTATGAATTACATATTTGATTGTAAATTCAGAATTGGCATCTGCTCAGATATTTTTTTTTGGCTCAAATTCAAGTATGTGAACTACATTTACTTCAGTATTCACACCAGTGTAAGAAAAACAGAGAAAAGAAATACATCTCCCCAAGTGAATTATAAAATGATCACCAAGCTATGAGCCAGATTCTAGTACTAAAGGATTCTTCTTTGCTGCATTGCTGTCACTGCACAGATGAAAAATGAAAACAGTCAGAGGACTGTACTTTTTCACAACACAAAAAATGTTACCCAATTTTTTTTTGGGGGGGGGGGGGGGTTGTTTATTTTTTTTGTTTATTTTCTTGAGAATGAAAGGCAACATCAGACTGAAAGTTTATTTTATAATGGTAGCTAAAGCTCCACTCATGAATCTGTGTTATTTTGGGTTTCTCACGCCATCTAAAACATTTTGTTACAACCCAAACTATTGAAAATGCAACCAAAACCTCCACTTGTTTGCAGGACAATTTTAATTCTCAAAAAAGACACTGTTATCCTTGCTAGTAATAATTTCTGCTAAATTAATTACTCTGCTGGCATACAAAATTGTTTGCTCATATTTTCCCTTTAATGCAGTACTATTGGTAAGTTTATTAAATGCAAGTTAAATCAATTAACAATTCCAGCTTGCTGCTGAAATATACTTCTATGGGCAGCACTATGACAAAATCATAAGTGGTATACTACTGTCTGTCAGTATCTTAAATAGGCATATTTCTGAAATGAAAGACACTGTATTAGCCCTTTTTAATGTTATGCCACATTTATTTATAGAGAAAGAGATTTAAAAAAAGAATAATATTATTCAAGAGTAAAACAAGTAAAAAAGCTAAATTACTGCTAAGGCTTGCTGATCTATGTTCCCTAACGTGGAGATTAATTCAAATCATAACTGTGGTTCTGTTACGGCTGACAGAACAGAGGAAATGACATGCATTAGGAGCCAACCCTTCTGAGCTGGGCCACTGAGCGGTTGCATGAGTAGTCAAACCCAGAACTCTATGTGTCCTTGGGGGATATAGACTGTGGCAGTTTCCAGACATTTCCATGTCCATCAGGGTACAGAAAAGAAAAATATTTCAACATCAAAAGATTGTTACAGTCACAGAGTTAAAAGTGATGAAATGCTTGAATTTAGGGAAATGTCATGCAACCTTAACTTTATGTGGTATAATATCACCTTCAATTACATGCCTATGCATCTTTCCACAAGGTCTCTGCTCTCATCAGTGCACAGAATATAAAAGTTAGTAACACACTGAGCAACTATGGAAAAAATCAGTTTTCTCCTCACATTTCTTCCTCCCCCTTATTTACTTCAAAGTCTTCTGAATGGGAAAATGGGCTTTAATATTGTTCCCTTAGTTTCTTAAGTGCTTTGGAATGTTTTACATTAGAGTTGATATATCTCTGAAAAAGTAAATCTCAGTCCAATTAGACATTAAATGCTAGGCTTGTTCTAGCACATATTATAAAACCAGTAATTATTTTATCGTTTGGCTGGGGCAATTTTTGCTTAAAAGACCTTGGCAAACAATGTTGCCTAGGTAGGCTAAATGGCTTGGAAACATCATTGTTCTGCACAGGTAGTAGGAATTATTCTTATCCCTTTACTCTAGATTATAAAGCTCTGTTAGATTTATTAGTTTCACCTTATTCTCTTATTTCTACACTGAGATCTTTTAAATTTCTTTAAATCTTCTGAGTAAGATGCAATTACTGAGACATGGTGGGACAGCTCTCCTGACTGGATGGCCATGGATGCTTTAGGCTTTTTAGGAAGGACAGGCCAGGAAGGCGAGGTGGCGGAGTTGCTCCTTACATGAGAGAGCAACTGGAATGTATGGAGCTCAGCAAAGGGGAGAACGGAGCATGGGTTGAGAGTCAGTGCGTGAGGATTAAAGGGCAGGCAACAGGGGCAACACTGAGGTGGGTGTTTACTACAGGTCTCCTGACCAGGAAGAGGGAGTGGATGAGGCCTTCTACAGGTAGCTGCAAGAAGCCTCATGATCACAGGCCCTTATGGGGGACTTCAAGCAACCTGATGCCTGTTGGGTTAACCACACAGACAGGAACAGACAGTCCAAGAGGTTCCTGCAGAACACCACAGATAACTTTTTCATGCAGGTGGTTGATGAGCCAACAAGCGGAGAAGCTCTGCTAGATCTGATACTAATGAACAGAGGATTGGGTTAGGAATTATTTCGGCAGACTGGACACCCACAAATCTATGGGCCTGGATGGGATGCGCCCAAGAGTGCTGAGGGAACTGACGGGGTTTATTGCTAAGCCATTCTCCATCATCTCCAAGAGGTCACGGAGAGCAGGGGAGGTGCCGGAGGACTGGAAGACAGACAGTGTCACTCCAGTCTTCAAAAAGGGCAAGAGGGAGGACCCGGAATACTACAGGCCAGTCAGCTCCACCTCTGTCCCTGGAAAGGTGATGCAGCAGTGTTGTAACTTGAGAAGGAACGGACTCCAGTGTAATGCACTGAAGACATTTTATTGCGCATCAGACAAAGCTTATATTAGTGTACTATCCCGGATACAATACCTTATTTGTCTACAAGCATGTGAAGCACATTTACTAAATACACCAGTAACACAAAGGTATACATTAAAACTGTCCAATCAGCTTCTTGGTCATGTAGCAGCCGTACAGTTGCTTTTGCTCCGTCTGCTGATAGAACACCCACACTGCCAGCCTTGATGTTGGTTATCTACTAACAAGATGTCTCGTACTACTGTCCTTGAAGCAGGCCTCCACAGAGCAGCTCATCCTAGAGACCATCTCTAGGTATGTCAAGGAAAAGAAGGCCATCAGAAGTAGTTAGCATGGATTTACCAAGGCGAAGTCATGTTTGACAAACCTGATAACCTTCTACAATGGGATGACAGGCTGGATGGACGATGGGAGAGCAGTGAATGTTGTCTACCTTGACTTCAGTAAGGCTTTCGACACCATCTCCCTTAATATCCTCATGAGGAAGCTCAGGAAGTGTGGGTTAGATGAGTGGAGAGAGAAGTGGATTGAGGACTGCCTGGATGGCAGAGCTCAGAAGGTAGTGATAAATGGGGCCGAGGCTAGCTGGAGGCCTGTGGCCAGTGGTGTCCCCCAGGGATCAGTACTGGGCCCGGTGCTGTTCAACTTGTTCATCAATGACTTGGATGAGGGGACAGAGTGCACCCGGAGCAAGTCTGCAGATGATAGCAAACTGGGTGGAGTGGCCGACACTCCAGAGGGCTGCGCTGCCATTCAGAGGGACCTAGACAGGTTGGAGAGTTGGGCAGAGAGGAGCCTCCTGAGGTTCAACAAGGACAAGTGCAGGGTCCTGCACCTGGGGAGGAATAACCCCAGGCACCAGGACAGATTAGGGGTCGAACTGCTGGAAAGCAGCTCCACGGAGAGGGATCTGGGAGTCCTGGTTGATAACGAGTTAACCATGAGGCAGCAATGTGCCCTCGTGGCCAAGAAGGCCTCCTGGCCTGCATGAGGAGGAGCGTTGCCAGCAGGTCAAGGGAGGGGATCCTGCCCCTCTACTCAGCTCTGGTGAGGCCGCACTTGGAATGTTGTGTGCAATTCTGGGCTCCCCAGTACAAGAAGGTAGTGGAACTTCTAGAGAGGGTCCAGCATAGAGCAACAGAGATGATTAAGGAACTGGAGCATCTATTGTATGAGGAAAGACTAAGGCAAGCTGGGCCTGTTTGGCCTAGAGAAGATTGAAAGGAGGTTTGATAAAATGTATAAGTGCCTGAGGGACTAATGTGAAGAGGATGGGGCCAAACTGTTCTCAGTGGTGACCAGTAACAGGACAAGGGATAATGGTACAAATTAAAACACAGGAAGTTCCATCTCCATATGAGGAAGAACTTCTTTACTTGTGAGAGTGATAGAGCCCTGGCACAGGCTGCCCAGAGAGGTTGTGGACTCTCCTTCTCTGGAGATATTCCAAATGCGCCTGGATGCCACCCTATGCCCCGTGCTCTAGATGTCCCTGTTTGAGTAGGGGGGTTGGACTAGATGATCTCTAGGGGTCGCTTCCAACCTCAACCGTTCTGGGATTTTGTGATTCTGTGAAGATGCTAAATTGGCTGTGTTGCCTACTTCTCTACATTTAAAGACTATTTTAATAAGAATATTTTCAAGAATATTGCTTAGGATTTAAATAGTGTGAACAGAGAAGTGTGAGACTTTGCTGAGTATCTTATCCCTAGTAAGTGTCAAGCACAACATATTGCAAGATGAGGGCAGGGGGAGGTACAGCAAGGAGGAGAATATTTATGCAGTGTTTCAGAATATCAGGCTTAGTTCATGCAGATCCTAGGGCTGCTACTGGTGTAGCTAAGAATTTTTTGGTCTTCTCATTTAAAAAAAAAAAAAAAAAGCCAGGCCATGTACTCACAGATAGATAGCCAAGACATTTTTCCAAGCCTCATATTGCTGCATATTTTTATTACTTGCTGTAGATTTGAGGCACTGCCCTTGCACCTCCACATGAAAACTGCCTAAGCAGAGGACTAGATGGTCTGCATTGAAGACTTTGCCCCCTTGACAATTCAGTGTATAGCCATAGATGTTCCAGAAATACAGGAAAGTGAAAGGATTGCATGCTACCAAACTTATTGCTGTACCATACTAAAGAAATGACATATGTCTGGAGACTCACAGAAGAAGGTCAGGAATGGTGAGCAGGACAGACTGACTAATATTGTGTTGCATTCCTAAAAGATCAAGAAATTGTAGCCTACTTCAAAAGATCACACAGGAGAAGATTCTATACCCACCTGCATACCAAGGGCTGCATTTGAAGCTCTAGCTTTGCTAGTTTTGCTAGGGAAAGCTGCAGGCTATCTTGTGGCTGTTTTTGTTCAACCTCTTAGAATAAATCTATAGTTTGAGTATTTACTTCTTGTGCTAGAATTTTGACTCCATCATTCTACACAGCCTACATATATACTCATATAGATGCTAACTGAAGAAGCTTTTTTACTGTACTGCGTGGAGTAAATAATGCTTAAACCTATACCCCAACATGACCAAAGATGGACAGAGAGGCTGAGCTCTGTCAAAAGCTTTACAGGCCAATTCTAAACAGATCCTTAAGTTCCTAGATGCATACAGACAATAAAATAGGAGCCATGTGTCTTTAAAAAAAAATGACCGGAAGAAGAAACAACTTGGACCACTGAAATTAGTTAGTAAACAAAACTCTTTATTGCAAACAAATCTTTCTCTTCTGTCATTCAAGGGCCTCATTGAACACTAGGCCAGTGAAAAAAAAGAAATCTCTCTCCTTCAGTATATTGTTCTACATAAAATCAATGGCACTGTAAGAATGATTTGTTTTGGAGAGAAAAAAAGACAGGTAGAAACAGCAAACTTTAATCGCACAAATCCTATTTAAATGGTTCTAACATCCCAAGTGAGAAAAAAAAAAAAAAAAAAAAAAAAAAAAAAAAAAAAAACTTTCTCAAGGATGTTCCAAAAACCAAAGCTTTATAAACATCATGAGTAACCTTCATGTCATTAACAAAAGGGTAACGTATTATGGAATCATATGTTTGCTTTCAGGGGTGCATCACATTATATAATTTGAACTTTGCTATTATTAAGAAAAACATCTCAGAATCTTTATGCTTCTATGTGATCAAAATATATACCATCTCCATGCACCTCAGAAATCCCAATGACTTATACCATGAGAAAGGAACACTCACTTTGCACAAAGGATGACAAAAAGGTGCAATTCTGAATTCCTAAGAGAATTAGTTGTTCAGTGGCCAAAATTAATAACCACATAAAGACACAATAGTGTCTTCAAAATACTCAGTCTTGCACCATCTCCTCTGAGCACAGACTTTGTCATCAATGCCTCCATGTTTCTAAGAAAAAGAGCTAGAAAGAAGATTGGTCAGGAAATGACAGGTAAATTATAGGTTACACATTACAGCAGAGTGGGAAGGCACGTTGTGAGCAAGCAGGACCACGATGACTTTGTCATCTATCCTGAAGATTTTGCCTTCCTGGGGTACTGTGTGGATTACCCCAACCTCAGGCTTGCTATACCACTGTGGAACTAGAACAGTAAAGGAGGAGAAGTAGTGTTTGCAAAAGGCTGCTTGAGAGTTCAAGGATTTGTGTGTATGAATTCTCTACCCCCAAACAGCTCTTGCTCCTTGAGGGTGTTCAAGGCTGTTGCCTATCTTGCCATCTCTTCAGTTTTCAGACTGAACAGGGAGTCAAGGGCAAGCAGAGCTGACATACACTGGAAAAGCAATGTTAACTAGGTTCAGCGTCCATATAACAAAGATTCCAGATGAGAAAGTTCCTGTATCTGCTATTGTCATGGCAGCCACCCTAGATACTCCTTAAAGCTGGCTCTCTGCAGCAAAACATCTCTAACTTGCCCTGCTACAGCTGTAGACCCTTCATGTGACTTTAGCAGTAAAATATTTTTTTTTTTTCAGATCTGGCCTTTTGGCAAATGATTCTGTACTCACTGTCTTCCTCTCACTAGCTAAAAGAATCAACTGCAGATGATATATCTATATATTATGCTTTTATTCCAAGTGAGCTTATTATTATTCTACTTTCTTATGGCATGGCAGTGACCTATGTATAATGCATTGTTTTAAAATCTGCCTTTTATTCAGGAATTCACAGACACCTGTGGCTGTCATGCTCCTGCTCAATTATCAGGATGCTCTACTTGAAAAGCAAAATAAATTTAAGCTTATCTTCAAGAGTGGTTAGTAGGGAAGGATTCTTTAAAAATGTGAGCAGCAAAAGCTGCTTGAGAGGAGCCCAAAAGAGAAAAGAAGAAAACGGTATTTGAGATGCTAAGTGGTGCTTGGCCTCAGTCATGACATGAAAATTTCAACCTATTGGAGAAATGAATGAGGAACCTAGATGGTTTTAGGATGAAGTTGTATTTCTGGCAACAACCAGCTTTATACTTTCGCACATGCTTTCCTGAGTTTGTTCCATGGATTTAAATTTTTCTTCACCCAGGTCCATACTGCACTGCCTACTGGAATCCTGTTACCTTCCTCCACAAACACAATCCTGATTTTCAGCTTCACACCAATGGATGCCCTGATCAAAATCATTCAGCAACAAAAGCAGGTTTTTCGTAGCAACAGTTTCTAGGCAATATTTGCAATTCAAACCCACCACAGAGACATTGTTTCAATATGAATCAAAGGAATCACCAAACCTATTAAGACATTTAATAGAAACCATGGTAAAAATCTCCCAGTCTTTTTTCCTAACAATTGTAGCTCTCTTGGAGAAAAAGCATCAGCAGCAAACACAAACAAACAAACAAAACCTCCAACAAACGAACACTGAGGCAAGCAGGAAAGTAAATTTGCAGCACAAAAGGCAATAGGACATACATTTAGCCAGTGTCTTCCAGGCATCCTGAGGAAAACATACAAGTGTATTAGAAAACAGCAGCTCAGACAAGGTGAATGGAAATTTTGACCTGAGCCTTGGAAGGGAAGGATTCTTGATGTTAAAACATCCCTAGAGGGTCTTAAAATACATGTTTCCTGATGTTTCCTTTTAAACACATAGAGAAGAAACATTTAAAAAAATAGTGGGGTAAGGACACAGAAAACAAAAATACTGATGAAGAGAGCTAGAGGAAAATAACACTGAGCTCAAGACCAAAGGGCTGTCAGGAAGAACACATTTCTTTTTTCACATGGGGGGTCAAAATATCCTTTTTCAGTCAGTCAGTTTTTGTTTTGGTTAGGTTTTTTAATTTTTTTTTTTTTAAAAACAAACCTAGACATCCTGAGCACCAGCAATATAACAGTAAAGCACTTATGATGACGGTGATATATTCACCACACACAAGCATAGTCAGGTGAGATTGACCCCATTTTGAGCAAAAGATTTGTTAAAAAACACAGTTGTGACAACAGAAGAATGTCACTGAAATGACTACAGTAAGCTTCACACAAACATGAGGATCTCTTTACACCACCTCCTGCTCTGCTTATGATTGGAGTAACGTTGAAAGACAAACCAGGAGGTGGGAGGAAGATCACTAGTTCATCAAGGCAGTTCATCAAGGAGCACAGTCAGCCAACTGTACGACCACACTTGTTTATGCTAGTAATCTTACTACAGATAAATCTATAAATGCTTAAGATGACATTCAGCACAGTTAACTCTGGACAGGAGTCCTCCATGGGGACATCAGGCATCAAAGGTCAGACCAGAAGCGCGTAATTCACATAAGTGGGAAGATTTCATCACAGCAACACAAAATGTATTTAATATCCACTTGCCTCCTCAAATACACTTTATCTCCTGCATCTTCCACTTCCCACATAATTGCACCAATATTTTAAGCAACACTGAAGAGGTGAATTTGAATCCATTTTAAATAATAGCCATCTATGAAGAAAAAAACTTCTGTATCTAGAGAGGAGCATAATCAAAAATAGTAGAAAAACATCTGGGAAATGACAGTGAAAAGTTTGTAAATACAGTATAAAAAAAAAAAAAAAAAAAAAGGATTGGATTTGTATTCCTATTTTTCTCCAGGGTAATGGCCAGTCCAAAGAAGAACCATGAGACATGTAAGTACCAACACAGATAACAGGTTACACCCCAGGCCTCTCTTGTCATTTGTGTTTGTGCTTTTGCAGCAATGATTTCTAACCTTTGTAGCAATACAAATATTGTAACTTACATCTCTGGCTGCCATTCTGTTCAATGACCTAGTCTCCTCACAAATTTCTGTGTATCTAGTCAAAACTTAATGAAGTCAGATATGTAACTGGCTGCATTTGATTTAACTCATTTGAGAATAAAGGACTGTTGGAAGAAATGGAATCCACCTGATGAAGCAGCAAAAAAAAAGAAAGAGAGA
>VZSV01000027.1:1511740-1525621 GCA_013398735.1 Nothocercus julius | reverse complement strand
AGAGAGAGAGAGAAAGAGAGAGGAAGAGACATCTTTTTTTCAGTAGGCTGGCTGGCCTGGTCGGGAGAGCTTTAAGCTAAGAATGATATTGAGGGAATGACAACGCACAAACAAGTGAGGAAATGGTGAACTGGGTTGGCAAGCCAGGTAATACGGACACAGGACACATTGAAAATAGGGCTGAAGGAAGCCTGCCTGAAGTATATGAACAGAAATAAGGGAATGCCTAAAAGATGACATTCTGAGTGAAGCTCTCCTACCTGGGGAATCAGTATGACTAGGTGCCTCTTTGAAGTGACTTCGTACTTTGTGGAACAAACAGGGGGAATTAGAGGTCCTTGTGCAATTGCGGGGCTATAGTCTTACCAAGATCACAGAGATATGGTGGGATACCTCACACAACAGTAATGCTGCCATGGATGGGTACAGGCTGTTTAGGAAGGCAGAGCTGGTGGGCAAGGCAGAGGAGTCATGATTTATGTGAGAGAGCACTGGAAAAGCATGGAGCACTGCCTTGGAATAAGTAATGAGCCAGCTGAGACCTTCAGAATCAAGATAAGCAAGAAAACCAACATGGGCTGACACTGCAATGGGTGACTGCTGCAGACCACCTGGTCAGGAAGTAGATGAGGCATTTTTAACCACCATGGTATCTACAGGGAGAACACAGCAAGACATAAGGAATCCAGAAGGTTTCTGGAGTGCAGGGATGAAAACTTCCTGACACAAGTGACTGAAAAGCTGACAAGAGGAGACACGCTGCTGAGCCTCATACTTACAAACAAGGAAGAAATGGTCAGCAATGTGAAGGCCAGGGACAGCCTTGCTGCAGCAACCATGACATGGTGGGGTTCAGGGTCCTGAGAGAAGTAAACTAAACAAAATGCAAGATCACAACCCCAGGCTTCAGGAGAGCAGATTTTGACCTGTTCACAGATCTGCTTGGAAGAATCCCATGGGATACAGCCTTGGAGAGAAGAGGGGTCCAAGAGAGCTAGTTCATCTTCATGATTCACTTCCTGAAAGTTCAAGAATGGTCCATCCCCATGTGCAGGATGTCATGCAGAGGCTCAGAGAGGCCTAAAGGGACAAACAAGTTGCTCCTGTCAAAACTCAAACACAAAAATAAGCATACGAGAGAAAGGAGCAGGGACACATCATGAAGGAGACAGATGCTAAGATGTGGGGGTTAAGAAAGCCAAAGTTCATCAGGAGTTGAGTCTGGTGAGGAATGCCAGAAGTAACAAGAAAGACTTCTATAGATAAATAAACAGTAAAAGGAAAACTTGGGAAAATGTGGGCCTCCTCCTGAATGGAGCAGAGACCCTAGTTGCAAATAACACAGAAAAGAGGTACTCAGCGCCATCTTCACCTTAGTCTTTACCAGCAGAACTGGACTTCAGCAATCCCAGGCACCTGAGGCCAGTGGGAAAGTCTGGGGCAAGGATGACTTGGTAGATGAGAATCAGGTTAGGGTACACTTAAACCAGACATACACAAGTCCATAAGCCTTGACAGGATTCACCCATGAATGCTGAGGGAGCTAGCTGATGTCATTGCGAGGACGCTCTCTATCTTTGAAAGGTCATGGCAATCAGGAGAGGTCCCTGATCAGGAAGGAGAATCCAGGGACCTACAGGGTAGTCATCCTCTCCTTGGTCCCTGGGAAAGCAATGAAACAATAATCCAGAAAAACATTTCTGAATGGATGAAGGTGATTAGTACGGATTTACAAAGTGGAGATGATATTTGACCAACCAGATAACTCGCTTAGAGGATAAGGGAAGAGCCATGGATTTGTCTTCCTTGACTTCATCAGGCTTCCAATACAATGTTCATAATATCGTTATAGACAAGCTGATGATTAAATATGTAGTCAGTGAGGTGGATTGAAAGCAGGTTTCAGAAGGACATAAACAGGCTGGATAAACTGTACCACCAGAACCTTGTGAAATTCAACAAAAGGAAGCGCCAAGACCTCTGTCTTAGAACTCTGGAATAACCCCGTGCACCTGTATGGGTTGGAAGCCAGCTGCAGAGAAGGGTATGAGGCTCCTGATGAACAAGCTGACCATGGGCCAGCTACGTGTCATCATGGCAAAGAAGGCCAACAACAACCAGGGCTGCATTAGGAACAGTATCACAAACAGATCAAGGGTGGTGATCCTTTCCCTCTACTAGGCACTAGTGAGGCCATATTTGAAGCCTTACACTCATGCAATCCCCAGTACAATAGGGACACAGACCTGCAGTGAGTCCAGTGAAGGGGCATAACGATGATTA
The DNA here is from genome assembly GCA_013398735.1 of Nothocercus julius. NCBI lineage: Eukaryota > Metazoa > Chordata > Aves > Tinamiformes > Tinamidae > Nothocercus > Nothocercus julius. The sequence continues at coordinate 1,523,338 of VZSV01000027.1, read as the reverse complement.
AAGGACTGGAACACCTGACACACACACAGAAAAAGACGCTGAGAAAACTGGGATTGCTTAACCTGGAGAAGACTCAGGGGGGATGTTATCAACATATATAAATACCTCAGCAGTAGGACATGAAGATGAGAGAGACAAATTCGTCTCTGTGGTATGCAACAGAAGGGTAAGAGGCAATAAGGACAAAATCAAATACAGGAAATTTCATTGAAGGAAACAGAAGAATAGAAAACTAAATGGAATAAGAAAACAGAAGAAATAAGAGCAAGCAAACAACATAATAGGATTTTTTTTTTTCATTATCAGGATCATCAAACACTGCAAACACTGGAACGGATTACTGAGAGTCAATGTACAGTCCATTTTGGGAGATAATCAAAAGCCAACCAGACACATCTGTATCCAACCTACTCTGGTTGTCTCTAGTTTGAGCAGAGAGGTTGGGCTAAACAATCCATACAATCCAGAGATACTCTGCAACCACAACTATTTTGTGATTAGCCAACAGAAGCCAGACCAAGGAGTCTTACAGCCAGCAAGAATAGCAAGGAAGAAGCAGCACTGTTCACTGCGAAGGGCAGGTACAAAAGGTAGAGACATAGACCGTGCAAGACCAAGATTGGATCAGAAAGGGTACAAACAGTAGTACACTGTGTAAGACCAAGATTGAGTCGGAAATTAAAACATAGTTCCAGTCATGTAAATAACGAGAATCTGAAACAACCTTATAGAGGGAAAAAAAGCTTTTTTTTTTCTTTTTTTTTTTTTTTTAATAGAGCTTGACTAATTTAAGCTAAGTATTAGCTGAGTACTTGTTTTGCCAATAGCAATTTTTGTTTGAGCAGTCTCTGTGGTGCAGTGACAGAGGAGGACCTCTGTGAGACTACGAGTCTTTCCTTCTGGACTGGGCCAGCAAGGACCAATGTCCTTGGCATCTGCAAACAACAGTCTTTGCACACTCTGTAGGCAGTTAGACACTCAGCCCAGCACCTACATCCAACCCAATTGATACCTGTGTCCTTATCACAGATGAGCAAAAGACAGAGGATCAGATGTAGACAGTGTTGGACAGTGGTGCATGGTTTTATGTTGCACCTCTTGCAATACAATAAATATCACCTAAAAAATAGCAATGAATTCTGTTCTAAAGGCAACTCTTCAAAGTGTGAGTGTGCCCTGATGCCTTCATGACAAGCCATCAACAGAAATGGTGCAGTCCAAGCTGCCTGTCACCTGCACCAGAGAATGCCTACACTGAAATGGCAGGGAACTTTCAGCAGAGGCCAAAAAGGTATGGGAAAGGAATGCCAGTGTTCAAATAGAAATAGGTCAGCAAAATGGCACGAACAAAAATAACATTGTATTCTCTGAGGAATCCAAAATGATCCTTAAGTTGTGTGGAGGCCAGCAAGGAACTGAAAGACAAGCAGAAGGCAGCAAGCAAAGTAGAGATCCTACCTGGCTCTTTATATGGCACAAGAGGTGCATGACAAAAATACTTGATGATCCCAGGAGCTCTCTACCAGTGCCCACCAAGGTGGTGGCAAGGACCACTACCTTGTTTGATTCTTTTTCCTGTATGTTAGTGTTTAGTGTGTGTTAGACACACTTCAGAAGCAGATCTCTTGGTTTGGTTTTATCTGGAAGAAATATACATCACATATCTTGAGATGTTAACCAAAGTGCACTAAGTGTGGAACACTGGAAGATTCATTTCAAAAGCTACTGCTTCAAACTGAAATGTTTGTGTGGCTCTACCTAGTAATTATGAAGACCCATCTAAGGCTTACAAGCATCCTAGAAACAGCCAGATTTTGAAGAGACCTTCAAAAGCGCAAGAAACCTTCAGCTTTTACAGACCTCTTGTTTTACTAGTGCTAAATGTTTCAAAAACATCAAACCCTTTCTATCCAATAATAGATTTTTAGGGGCTGAGTTTATAAACATTATGGAATAAATTATTTGGAACATTCACAAACACGAGAATTTCTGAAATTTCCATTTTATCTCTGATTAAACATGGTATCAGTATATTGTACCTATTGCCACAGTTCCGCCATCAGACACATTGCTTGCACATTAAACAAAACAAATGAATTTCAAATAAACTACTGAATTCACTCCATGTCCATGCATGCACATTAATGTATTACTTCCCTGCTCCTGGAGGTAATGCTATTTCTTTAGCACATAAAATTATTTATGTTTCTTGAAGTAAATTCACAGCTATCCAGCTTCTCAGGTATATCCAAGTTTAAAGACTTTATTTGAGATCACACTTCATCTAGGTTCTTAAAAATCACTACATACTACAACATGCATGAGCTAGGAGACTCCAGTAAAAACTACAGTAACGGGCTATGGAACTGAACATAATTCAGGAGACCCTTTCCAGTGCTGTGCCTTGCTAATGTGAGGAACACAACTGCAAGAATGCCTTGGAGTTATACAAGAAGAATCTATCAAAAAGGCATTTAACATCTGTCTCCTTTGTGAAAATACTCATCCTTATATTAACACACCCTCCTGAAAATACAGCATTAATACATTGTTTATCCAGAAAGGAAGGATTGACATTGTACGGGTTTGCAGCTAGGGAAGTCTGAGTTTTACTAGGAAATAAATCAGTGTCTCAATTATTTTTATGCTTTAACTAGCCATAAAATGCAGATTTTGCCTGTCCCTACAGGACTTTGCAAGCCCCTACAGGACTTTCATCTTTTTTTTCTTTTTTTTTTTCCCCCCCCCAGAATTTAGTTGTCCATAATGCATGGAAAATGCATTGTTCTTTTCAACTAAGAACATAAACTTGAAACAATAAATAAATATATAAAAACAAGCAAACAAAGCAAAAAAAAAAAAGGAGTATAAGAAGAAAAAGGTTTACTTTATAATCTCCAATTGTAATACATAAGAACTCTTTACTAAATTATCCAAAATTCACAATAATTCAGACAAAAATATCACATTAATTACTGATTTGCTCAAATAGGAGTTATGTTTCCTGTTACACTTAAACCAGAATTTCCCACATCACAGAGAATGCTAGACTTAGGAAATGTTATTTCATTATAAGACATGGCAAAACAATAAAAAAGCATTAGTTTACATCTTCCACCTGGAAGAGTATTTGTGGACAACCTAGGGAAGAAAAATTACTATTTTCGGTTTGGCTGCCATGGTAACATGAAATGGTCCAATTTATTGCAGTTATCACAAACGCTATTAATCCTAGGGATAACAATGGGGTGGCAATGAGCCATACCGAGCAGGATTATTTTCTCCGACTTTTTCATCTAAGGGATTTGGGAAGATATACAGTAGCAGTACTGAAAATGATAGCTGAGACTCATCAGTGAAAAATGAGTTAAAACTGAAACATGAAGCTATTTCTGTGTTCACACTTGCTATGCCAAATTGTGCTGATCACTGAAAAGTTGAGACAGTAGGAAACAGTTTTACTAGCCTATAATTGTGGTTTCAGGCATGTTTTTGCTTCCCATCAGGACAAGTGAGTCCTTTATAAACTTTCTTCTCATATTCCCTTCAGTTTTGAAAGAAAGAACACACGAATTTATAAACTCTCACTCCTTCAGATACCAACAAACCCAACCACATACCCAGATACTTGAGACAGAAGTTTTTATATATATATGTGTGTGTGTGTGTGTGTGTATATATATATATGTAGGTATGTATGCATGTATTTGGGTTTTTTTTTTTTTTTTTGAATCATAGTTAATTTAGGAAGAAATGGCCTCTGGTGACCACAGCAGGTCAAAGCAGGTCTAAATTCAAAGTTGCTAACATCAAGCTGCTCAGAGCCTCATCCACTTATATGGTCAATATATTCAAGGGTGGAGATTCAATACCTTCCCCGAGCTCCCTGCTCCTGCATTTGACCTCCCTCAGGAGAATTCCACCAACCCCTCACCATCTCCAGTAAGAGCTTTCCTTGGGCAGCTGGTGACCGTCACCTCCTTTCCTCCGAGCACCTGCCACTGAGAAGTCTACCATCATCATCTCTCTAACACCCCTCAGGTAGCTGAAGGCAGCAATCACACGCCTTTTAAGCCCCCTATTCTTCGAAACAAAGAAATCCAATTTCAGAGCCTTGAGGACACTAATGGATGGACCTCACTAGCCCTGCCCAGGCTCCCCTGGCACCTATGCTCTACCAAACCCCCTGTTTCAGCCCATCCCAGCACTGTCAGTCCCTGCCACGGTGACACAGTAGTGGAGCCAGACTCCAGTCCTGACCCCGGCTCTGCCTCCTGGAAGGACCCTGGATCCAGGCTTGCAGCCAGGACTCCAGCCCTGTCTCCAGTCCCATCTCCTTTGGCTCCTGGCTGGACCCCTAGATCCTTCCAGCCCTGGCTCACCCTCTCAGCCTGCCTGGTGCTGTTGATGAACCTTGTTAGCACACCTGACTCAGACCTGTGCAGCTGTACCCCACTGCTGAGGCTCAGCCTGCACAGGGGTCACTTGGCTCCTAGCTTGCCCTCCCTCATGAAGCAGCCTGGCTTTCACTGCTCCGCAGCATACAGTGCCCTCAGCTTCACAGGAAATCTCCAGGCACACATGTGCCTAAACCAGAATCAGGCTGAGTATATGCTTTGGTCTACGGTCTCCTGCTTTTCTAGTAAGAGGTATAAATTGCTACAGTGAAAATCAGCAGATGGCTATTACAAGAACTGTATTTCTCACATTACCTGCCCTTGCAGAACTTTTCTAAACAAGTGTTATCAAAACACTACATTCTCACATGCCCTTCCACTATACTGATAAAAAAAAAAAAAAAAAAAAAAAAAAAAAACACAGAAGCAAAAACACCTCTCTACTTCTCCTTCCCTAGAGAGGAAGATACTGTGTTTATTACTGTGTTACTAAAATGAGAGTTTCCAATACAGTTCACACATGCAATCTCTGACCAGTAGTAGCCAAAGATGTTTTACTGACTCAAGAAATACTTCAAGATAACTATCCTTATGGCAGACTGTTTTCATGGTGTATATATATATATAAAAGAGGTGTAATCATAAGAAAATAACTGCAAGATGTGTATTATCCAGGATAAAGTGAAAACACTGTTATTATCAGAAGTCAAGTCTTCTAAGTAGCATGCTGTGCTCTTAAAGCCATCAATACTATAGACTGAAGGAAACATAATTTATACCTTCTGCCCCATTACATTACAGAGCAGCAGATACGTATACCTCAAACTTTGTAGGATCAGCTGAGGCACTTGCAAGGGGACCCTAGAAATTTTGTCTTAAGACTCATAGACAGACCTCCGTTCTCCGAACAGAGATTTCAGCACTGCAGAGTTCCTTCCTCACCAAGAGAGGTGCAGTTTTCCGGATATATAGCTATGGTGGGATGCTCTCCCATCAGACCTCCCCAACATAACAGTCACTGACAGCCACATTTTCACTCTCCATTTTACACTGAATGAACAGCTCATTGGTACCTTTGGAACCTACTTCTCCCTGATATGTTGTCCTTTTTATGTGCAATCCACAAAGAAATTCCTTTTCTTGAAGTCCTTTGCTGATAAAGTGTGTTTCATCATTGTTTCCTTGTTTAGCTATAAGTGAACTTAATTTGTCATATGTCCCAGAGCTATGAGAACTGAGTAACATTAACCAAGCAGCAAAGAAACAAAAAAGCGTCCCAAAAAATTAGGAAAAATTACAAACTGATGCATAAAGTAGGTATGAAATGAAAGTGCAAAAAGTTGGTAGGAGAAATAGAAAAGATTCCTTTGGGCTATATATCAACTCCATATTAAACAGCAGAATTGATTAACTGTCTTGGAATAGATTATGTAGTACAATCTCAGCATGAACAGAAATTGGCAGTGGGCAGTAGGAATTAAAAGGTTTAACTAAAAATCTAATAGAGATAACTGTTTTATGTTAACAGAAGGTTTTCCAAAGGTTAATTGTTACCATTAAGAGGTGATAATGAAGTAGGCATTTGTCACAATTTAATTTAGTTTTAGAAAGTTATCTGTGTTGAGGATTATTAAAAAATCATACCTTCAAGACAGAAGGGGGCTTCTCAGCAGGTAAGTTTGCAGGAGGATATTTATCATTCAAAAATTTTAAAGAATTAATAGAAGAAGATATATTTTAACTAAGATTGTATTACCTAAATGCTAAAGTTTAAATGACTTCAAATGCCAGCACATTTGTAAGTATACATTTATGTCCCATTTGAACCAAAGCATTTCCTTTTCGGTCACCTGAAACAAAGTGAAGCAAAAAATAAAGCGGTAGTTGTAGCAATTTTCTTTCCATCCTCAGTACCCACACTGAATGGAAAAGAATGTTAACTTGGGAGAAAGGGAGGTAGTTTTAATCAGAAATGACAGAACCACCAATCCCTTATTAGTTCATATGAAAGTGGTTAAGAAATTTCTTAGGAGGTGGAAAGCAGGACATAAATATACTTATAGGAGGAGGTAATGGATTTTAATATTTCTCATTAAGTATGCCATAAACCTTAAACTTTCAGTAAAATCATCCTTCCTGAGACTGCTTGATAAGCATAACCTGAATTAATATCTAGTTTTGTAATAGCTTTGCTATTGTATGCTTTGCTGCTGCTAAGACTATTAGCTGAAAGACAAGTTCCCACCTTAATCTACAATGTTTATATGTACTTATACAAATATAGCTGCAGAGTTTACATAAGAAGCCCTATATTTTCATGATAATTTTTTGTAAAGTTTTCAAATCTTTTCTTTCCCTTAAAAGCAGCAGTTTAAATCATTGAGATTCATGCTATCTGTATTGTGCTGATGTCTCAGGTTGAATTTCAGCACCCAAATTTTCTTAAAAAAATAAAGGAATCAGACATTTTAGAAATAAAATTGGGAGAAAACAGTAGCAATACTTTTTGTGAGGATAAAATAATCTTTAATCAAAAAGCTCTCATATGTCCTTTAAAGCCAAATGAAATTTGGCCAGAAGAAGGAAGTGTGACCTCTGATGTTGGAAACATGCTATTGTTCAAATATGACAAATTATACGGCTTTCAAAACTCTCAAGCCATACATATTAGACACTGTGAAAAAAAACAACTCATTTTCAGAAGCACCCACCTGCACTACACATGCTCCAGACCTACAGAGAATTTGCAGGCTGACCTTTTCGCACTTACTGCTATCCCTCAGCACAGTGAGCAGGGCCCAAGGGGCCTTTACAGATTTGGAAACAGAGGTAGGAACATGAATGTCATCCTATGGTGTTGATAAGCCTGGCATTTCTGAAGCCCCCCCCATCCAAACCCCCCATTACATTGAAAAAGGAGATGCCTTACTTTCAGGAAGGGGGAAGGATGGCAGAGCAGATGCACGGAAAAAAAATGTGAAGACATGTCGGTCTAGCCAAGGAGAAAAGCACAAGTGTCTTACGAAGGAACCAGCTGGTCTGAGACACAAAAAGTGGGATTAATTTCATCTAGCTTTTGATGTTGTTCAGCTCTGAGTTATGCACCTCTCTTTTGAGGCAGGTCCTAGAACGCAAATCCACAAATATATTCTAAACATCATCTGTGGGAGACCAATCTTATCCTACAGCCATCAAATTCTTTCTTATCAACTATGCAAAGGAGCCCAGTGTTATGTAAATATCTACATTGCAAATGACTAAATTTAGTTAGATAGCCTTTCCCAAGGAGGTAGAGCAGAGAGCTATGAGTTAAATTAGGATTCTTACTCAACAGGGTAAAATTAGGTGTCTTACTCTACATTCTTACTCTTACTCAAGAAGGCTGGGACTGGAAGCTTGGGGAAATAAAACCAGGCTAGTTGAGAAAGTCTCTATTTTTTGATTGCTCAGCCTGAAATCAAGATCTCAATTCGGAATATTGAGAGTATATAGAAGCTGTACGGTGAATACAAGAGAAGTTATTCAGTGGTAATATCATTCAAAAATGCATCTTCAAGCAGATACTCCAATTTATTGGCACTTCTGATGTAATATTCCTTCTTATTTTCTTTTTTCAGGCCCTCTTCTGTCAGACCAGGGCAGTATAACTTCGTTCTCTTCCCCCACAGAGCAGGAGAGGCTTTCTTCATGTTTGTGGCCAGTATTTTTCAGAGGACATTTGCAAAGCTGAGTTTGAACACTCCATGATCGATAAATCACTAAGCTATTTTTCAAATGGCAGTAGTGGTCATTAAGCAAAAACTTTCTAGTCTGAACACTGATTAAGCTAGGAGACTAATGGGGAAAAAATAGTATATAATCATGTAATTGAAGGTTATCATAATAGACATGCACCAGGAGTAAAGGAAAGCATTTTCACATTTTCAGCCCATCCATCTCTCCCTCCTTTTTTTGGACCTAACCTATTGACTGAAAATATGAACAATTTCATGTCTGCAGAACTCTTCTCCAGTGAATTACAATCTAATGAAAAAGTTTCAACCAACACTAATGATTCAAGTTTTAAGAGTCTGTCACTAAGTCCTCTAAACAAAATACAGACAAGATGGCTTTACTGATGGTCAGTTAGATTAAATAGAACAATTTCTCCTCTCTCTTAATACTACGTACTCCTATTAAACAGGAGTTAGAATGTTTTAAAAAACTTGGAAGGGGAGATGGAAAGGAAAGACACCACTTTGAAATTTTTGTTTTCTTACACTGTAAATGTGCTTGAAGTTTTCTTGAAAAAAAAAAAAAAAAAGATCATAAGTTATACAGAAGTTCTTTCAGAAGCAAAGAAACTCCAAGTGATACCCATGGCAGAATAAGATGCATAATTGGATCAAGACTTAGCATTTACACTTAACCTAACTCTAGGCTTACTTCAGCATCAGCACATCTCTAGTTGCTTTCTGCAAACTGCAACAGAAATTGCCACAAAACACCTACCTACCATCTTCCTGTTCAGTATATAACTCTGCATAAAAATACTGTAAGAAGTGAAGGTATTTGGCACTCCCAGCTCCTAGTCACTGCTTATATGGCAAGAATTAAGCTAATAGTTTCCTAAATGCCACAGGGACTACCAAAATCATGCAAGTGATAACTCAGTAAGTAGTTCATAATCTGAGTGTTTATACATAGCCAAAAGAACAACTAAGAAATTGTTTGTAAATGCTAATAGCTGCATCTGGCTGGTTTTGTTTAGGAGAAACTGTATTCTACCCTTAAGTCAATGTGACTGCAAAATAAAATTCACTGCCATTTCAACATATAATATGCAGAATTCTGTCTTCCTCTTGTGTTTCTGCATTATTTTTAAAGAAAATATAACCACAGAATCAGAATACCTCATAGATATTGATACTTAGCATTAAAAATCTTGCTAAGTTATGAATTCTCTTCTGTTGGATAATATTACTGATAATGTATTATCTAAATAACTCTATTAGAATGCTGTCTAATATTTACGTATCCTTCAATATGCTTGTATGGGATCTTGGTGAAAAGTTTAGATTTAGAATGCTAAAATTATCAAAATAGATTTTCATATTTATAGATATGGTATAACTCAAGATTAAGAAAAGAGCTCCGAATTTATAGGACTGAATTAAAAAAAAAAAAAAAAAAAAAAAGGCTGAATTCTATTTAGCTTTTCTCTGAAATTCACTTTATATAGAGAACATATTCTCTATATGTTGCTATATAGAGAATATAGCAATGTTTTCCCCTCAAATTTGCTGCCTCAGAGAAATACAAGATAATTCTGCTAATGTTGTTACTGATCTATGAAGTAGATCACTCGCTTCAGTTAACTAAGTCCATGACAGACCTTTCATGATGTCTTTTATGATTCCTACTAGCTAGAAAACACTATTCACTCTTTTATTGGAATTAGTCTTACAAAATGCTCTTTTGAAATTCTAGTTTGACACAAATACTGATTCAAAAAAAATAATTCAATTGAATGGTTCCTTGGTTCTATCTTTCAAGTTCTAAAATACTTAGAACTAAAATACAATTCCAGTGGTTGAAAGGTCTACATATTTGGATCCTAAAAAATCTTTTACAAAAAACAGAGTTGCTTAAAACTGCTTACCAACCTTGAACACACATTTCTTGGAAAAAAAAAAAAAAAATCACACACCATGCAATACCTAAGCTTTATAGTGCAAGAAGTAACTACTGAACTTTACAATAAAAGCTATATTCCTCCTCATTAATAAGTGAAAGTCTCTATCCGGTATTCTATATTCTCTATTAAGCCATTATTTTACACCGTAGATATGCATCTTAAGTGGTTCTCCAACATTTATATATTTAAAGACAATCAAACAGGCTTTATATGATAGAATACATTGGCCTCAGAGACCCAATGTTCAGCCAGATTATCCACTGTGTGGAAGTTATTGAATAGCATAACAGAGCAAATCACTTATCCTACCCTACTCATTAATTTATTAGCAGCAATTAGGACACAAACCAACCGCACAATTCAGTGTAAGCTGACTAATTGCCAGCACTCTTGAGGATCATGGAAGCACCTCATTATAAAGATCATTAAAACCGAAATCTATTGCATGTACTTAAAGATAAATTTTCCATCTGCCTCAGCCCTACATATTTCTTTTCTTTAACATTTGCCAAATCCTGTTTCTTCTAGATTTCTAATATGTATGATAAAAAAAAAAATAAGAAGAATAACTGAAAATGAAATTTCAAAACAAAATTAAAATATTTTCATCTAAAAAGCCTCCGGTCTAACCTCTTCAATCTATGCTCCCACAAAGTTATCTTCAGTCATTTTTTTCTGCCAACATGCTACTTGTTTTCATTCACTATTCAAGTTTGACAAGCAAATCAGACTTTCCATACACGGAGATTTCTTTGTTTATATACTGACATAAATCATGACAATGGACCAAATGTGCAATACTATACAGTAACTTCAGTTTTGCTAATCCTAAAATATGTAACTGTATAATTGAAGTTGCCATATGCCAAGATTAAACTTTACAAAGGTCTCCACAGTTCTCTTCTTTCTGTAGGTGGGAACAGTAATAGTTATGAAAAGTTTAAATTAACTTTGATTAAATTAATCAGTAAATTCAGATTAGGAAGCTCCTCTTCATTAGCATGACTACAGTCATGACTACAATATGCTAGGTAAGTACCAGGCTATTGCTGGCTATATGATATACAAAGAAAAAATGCTTCTTACAAACCTGTATTAGCTCCTAGAATACCCTTTAGGCTAAAAGAGGTGGGTGGGAAAGGACAGGAGAACTTCTTGAAATGACCAAGTTAAAATCATGCCCAAAGGGAATGTTTTATACTCTGTAGAGCATCATCATCCAAGCAATTGCAGCAATTTAAGAAGCTACTACTCACAGCTGTTTTCCAAAACCCCACTGCTAAGCTGTATCAGCGCATTACAAAATAATTCTATGTCACTTCATTCAGAACCAGATAAGTTTCCGCAGATCAGTGTGAACTACCCATCTGACCTTGACCAAGAGTGCTCATAAAATCTGAGAACACACCTCAGCAAAGGGATGGGGTTTGTATCAAATGGGGAAGTTCTTCAGTGGCTACCACTAGATCCTCAACAAACATCTCTGCTCCATCAAGATCAAATGGGTCAGGAATGAATTAACGC
>VZSV01000027.1:1482474-1511695 GCA_013398735.1 Nothocercus julius | reverse complement strand
AAAACAAAACAAAACAAAACAAAACAAAACAAAACAAAACAAAACAAAACAAAACAAAACAAAACAAAACAAAACAAAACAAAACAAAACAAAACTCCATATTTCCTTACAGTTATTCCTACCCTCCCTTTCACCCCTTTTTCTTTAAGGGCTGATTTATTTGTGCTATACTAATGATTACAGTTAGCATCACCTGATAATCAGGATTTGCTGAGGACAGTCTTTAAGTGATAGTAACCAATTGATACCTGGGCAAGTAATATACTGTCAAAGGTTTTTCTCATGGCAGGTTTCTTAATGCTATCATAAAGATAATTCTGCTTGTTCAAGAGAAACTCTGCCAAATAGATGAACAAGATTTGACCTAATATCAGTATAATATCTTCCACTTTTCTACTGAAAGCAAGAGATTTTATATAAGAATATTCAGGAACAGTGGTTATGCAGATAAGTTTTTCTGTTTTACCTGCAGTCTCAGTCTTTCTCTTCAGGCTGTTTCTGGCAAGGACCTTAGCATGCTTTAGCTCAGATACATTACTTTTTTCCTCTAGTACTTTGTATAGCAAAGCTGTATATGGCCAATAATCCAGACCAATTTGTTATGCCTTATTTAGTTACATAAAATACAACTTGCACACCATTTATCTTATAATAGTATGTTTTATTTATGCAGGAATGCTTCATTGAGATTTGAAAAAAAAAATGGATTAACAAGCTGCAAGCAGTTATTGGCATACCAAACACTATGATTTTGTCTCAATCTTCCTTTCAATTAAGAAGTATTGTCAAAAGTCCAAAGTCCAGTTCCACAGATCTTTAAAGAGCTAGATCCTGCTTGCTTTGCTCTCAAGCAAGTATTACCTAATAAAATTCATGGGGTTACTTAACTAAGAGAATTGAATGTGGATCAGCTGTAGGTCATATAAATGAGGCACCTCACTCTTGCTTTTTATTGTCACTTAACTGATTGCAACAACACTTTTATTAAGTTGATATATGCTGTAGCAGCCTTCATAATTTTGTTTAAAGTATTTTTAAGAGTCCTCTTTTAAGCACAGTAGCCTTCAGCTATAATTAAAGACATAAAGACATTGAGAAATTTTGCAAGGAATTTCAACCAAAAGCTTCCACAAGTGTAACTTTGCATCCTAACTTAATGATCTGTAATGTTCTACTCTGGTTTTGAAAAATTGATCTCAATTTTGTAAAATAAGCAAATACTTAGGGTCTAGAATTTACATGTATCATCTAGGTGCAGAAAAGAACATTCACGCATATGAAGACCAGCTCCATCTTAACGAATTTTTAGAAACCTGCAATAAAGGTAAATTCATATATTTTATATTTTCTGATTCATATCATGCTTCCTTTCAGCTAAGTGTGCATTTGTATATGAGAAGGGATTGGATTTAAGAGACCTGCAAAAGAATCAGAAAATTCTGATTTTTCTCCTTATTCCTTCATCACATGCCTTTCTGCCCACCCTTAAAACATAGAATCCCAGAATGCTTAAGGTTGGAAGGGACCTCTAGAGACCATCTAGTCCAACCCCCCTGCACACGCAGGGTCACCTACAGCGTGTGGCTCAGGACTGCGTCCAAGCGGGTTTGGAAGGTCTCCAGAGAAGGAGACTCCACAACCTCTCTGGGCAGCCTGTGCCAGGGCTCTGGCACCCTCACAGGAAAGAAATTTTTCCTGAAGTTCCTGTGGAATCAGGTAAGTTAAAAATACCATTTAATAATGAATTGCTGAATTTAAGCTGCAGATAGTATTTCCTAAACTGAAAGAAGGTGTCCCTGCATGGGCCAAAGAAAGTTGACGGAGCACAGAGAGAAGGAAGAAGAGAGCATACTACAACACACTGATCACAAAGTAGGGCAATTATTGGAAAGGACATACTGGTCCTGAAATACCAGAATTTTGGGAAATGCTGACCTTGAAGTCTGAACCAAGGAAGAACATAAAAAAAATAAGAGGAGGATTTAAGGAGTCTAAGAGCTTGGTGTGGTGGAAGCCTGCCACAAAACACAACCATCCAAATAATCCACCGTAATCCAAAGACAGTAGGAATTTTCACATGCACACACAATGTGACTGGGATTGCCCTGTCAATATGCACAGCTGAGACCCTCAATGAAAAAGAAACCATCACCCAGCAGCGTTCCATATAGATGAAACCACAAGGATGATTTTATGATCATCTCGTCTCCAGCAGAAAGTCAGTACAGCCATTGTTGCTGCTTAATTTTTAAAATTTGCTCAATTCCAGCAGGAGTCAGCAGACCATAAACTTAGTACAGTCAGTGAAGTTAGAACGTGTCTTTTTTCCAAAATAGTTTAACTATGTTTTTATGTATAAAAATTCCTTCCTAGCCACACTTACTTCCACTGGAGAAAGCTGATTTTCCACCACAGTTGCATAATTAATCAGCTAATAACAAAAAAAATACTTAATATACATTACTGATCTCAACATAAAGACATGCACTACTGCACCATTCATTATCTTAAACCCTTTAAACACATTTTTCTTCATCCACTGTTACCTGTTTTCCCTTACTGTAGTCATTTATATAAAACATCTGGCATTAGGAAAAACAAGTGACAACTGCTTAATGGTTCATTGGCTCATATTTTCAGCAAGTCTATTCTTCAATGATGAGGTTATTCACAGGCTTCTCGTTATCTCTTCAGCTATTACTGCAAATACTTCGCAGTGCTATTCCTTGTCACTAAGAACTGTTAAAATAATAAAGCTTTGAGAATTATCTTTAAAGAGAGGTTTATATTAAATGAGTAGCTAAAGTTAGCCTGTCAACGCTGGTGTAAATGCTGGGTTTTTCAGATTTTTATTTAGTCTTAGATTAAAAGTACTTGCTCCTTAAACCATTTTTCTCAGCCTCCTGTCTTCTTTTCTACACCCTGTAGTCAGAAATTAAGCTTCTGGGCTCCAAAAGCGCATTTTGCTAGTATATGGCTATCTATTGCTCACTTCACCTTTTCTGTATGTAAAGGCATGTGTTAGGGTGAGGAGGGTCTTAAATATTTTGGAAAAGAATATTTCAAAATGAGCTTGAAGATAAGCAGTTGACATTGCAAATGCTAGAACACTACCCCTAGCTATTAGATTGTGATATTTATATCCACAGGTGATTGATTTCAAAAATATACCAGGTCTCCTGAAGCCTATTAACTTACAGCAGCATGTTGCCAGTCTTTAGTCCTTGAATAGAGGCTCAAGTGAACAGAGAATTTAGTTTCAGCTCTGAATTTGTACAGGGACTGAGTTAGGGCTACAGGAAAAATAACCAGATTTTACAAACTGCTCTGACAGAACCCTCCATACAACACATGTCTAAAAACAACCCCAGACTTGCCCCCCTCATTTGAAAGCTGTTGGATTCCATTTGTACCATTCTCTTCACTACAAAGTACATTTGAAGATAGCTCTAAGAGGTTTAAATTTCTAACAAGACAAGATGTAGTACTGAGCTCTTCGGATAAAGCCATCTCATAAAAGCTTTAAGGCTCTTCTTCCTCCCCAACCTCCCTCTACATACTTAGCAACTCCCTTAGGTATCTGTAGTCACTCTGAGTTTCGTTTTACAATTGCTTCAGTTCTCATTGTCAAAACTCCAGGTATTTTTCCTTTGGTTTATCCTAGTGCGTATGTGAGAAGACATTCTTATAGATCTATGATCCTATGACAAAAGCTGAGAATACGATATTCTTATATTCAAAGGCTACACTTGTTAGTGTAAGCATGGAAACACATAAATTCCTTAGTAGAATTGGTTTCAATAATCATAATCAATGTTTTGCCTCATTTTCTTGGTATGAATCAATTGCAATCTCTAGCCATATTCCTTTTGGTTCAGACGCATGTAGAAGTGGGTAAAAATTTTGGGTTTTTTTTCCATCTCAGTTTCAGATCCACAGATCACCCTTGATAACACGAGGCTCTCACTTCAGTGCCCTTTTCCACTTCCCTTGCCAGCTTTACCTGCACCTATTAGATGTCCAGTCACACCAGGCTTTTGGGGCATGCTGGAAAAACATGGTGAAACTCACAATGAGTGACCTTTGTCTCCCAAGGCATAAAAAAGAGCATGAAATCTGCTCCTCAGATTGCTGCCTTCTCAGGCCAGACTGAATTATTTTCCAAGGATCCCAGAAAATCAATTGTCTGCAAAAATTATTATGTTAATACCGATATCTGCAGGGAATATCACAGCTTAAACTTGGAGAAAAGCCTGTTCTATAATTGAAAGTTTTCACCTGAACTACTTGATTGATTTTTTTTTCAAATAAGTTAATAGAAAAAAACAGTTTCCTCATACACAAAATGTGTTGCTAGTAGAAAAAAAAATCTTTAAATTCCTTCCTTTATAAGCTTTTCTTCATTAGAAAGAAAAGAGATGACAAGGAATGCCAAGAAGAAAATAAACTATCTTCTTTCTCTCCCCACTTAGATAACCAATTTGGTTTTTCAAATTAAATGGAAAAAGTGATGTAATACAGCTTTCAAGACGTGATGAATATTTGGAAAAGTTAACCATAAATACATAGCTACTTTCACAAGGATTCAAAGATCACCGCAATACTGGCCTATTGAATGAGCCAGTTCATCAGACTGCTTATACACACACTTAACTGTAAGCAAAGAACTATTCCTAAGCAATCAAACTGGCTTTTTTGTTTGTTTGTTTTTTGTTTTTGTTTTTTTTTTCAGAATAAGAGTAATCAAACTTTACAGATTTTTTTTTCATTTTTTTAGGGGGGTGGGCGAGGAAATGGCATAAATTTTGAATAAGTGGTTCCACTTTATTTAGTACCAAGCTAAAAATAAATATTTTATTTTACCTAATGTCTTGATAGAGTTTAAGCTAGTTCAGCTTGAACAACCATCACAGAGGTGTCCTCTCTTATCACTGAACATTATTTGCAGCTTTCTGTTTTACGTTAAGCGCAGGACATACTTCACAGCAGTACAAATACCTGCAATAGGAATTACATTATTATAGCTCATATGAGGCAGGTGAATTTCTGATCAGAACTGCACATTTACTCTTTCCTTGCTCATTGTTTCCTAAAGATAGATATTTATAGAGTAAAATGCCATTTCCATATGGACAAACCCAAAAAAGAAATGCCACAGGTCTCTGCTTTAAGATATTGAACACTCTGCATGTGGCATGCATACTTCTAAAAGCAAATATCTGGCTTACATATATAGTGGTGTGCAAATTACCTTCTTTTCCCCCATTCACTACTGTCAACCACTAGGTGGTAATGTTCACTCTGTGGACACTGCAAAAGACAAACCACAGGTGACATTAAAACAAGATCTGTCCTCACCTACACTTCTGCAGCCAGCTGGTACCCAGAACCACATTTGCCTTCATTCCTTTCGTATCAACAATTTTATTTAACAATTGTACTGTGTTTTATCCTAAGTCATAATTGAGAACAGAGATGTGTTGCATGGGCCTGTCATGCATCCTTTCATCATGTATCATCATGCAAACGTGGCTATTTCTCCTCATATATCTACACTACCTCCAAAGGAACTTGACTCAACAGATACTGATTTTCCACAAGGGAGGTTTCTAATAGGGCAGCTGCATGCTCTGTTGTCACCACTGAAGTTAATATAATAATGTATTTTCCTTGATTTCTATACGCCATTAGATTTAATAGTTCATCTAGAAATGGGTGTTTTTCTACTCCCAGTAAGTTCAGAGTTTATGGTTTGCTAATAAAACATTACACATAAGCTACTTCTTCCCCACTTCTAGCCTCTAATCCCCTTATAAGCAGACAATACTTCGAGCAATTCTTGCAGTGGTGGCATTTTAACAAAGTACTTCTTTTTACTTCAGACCACAACAGCATAAAATTTAAAAGGAGCCTGAATTCAATACACACTTCTATTCCACACAAAGACATAGGCAGTTATGCCTTGAACTGAAACTTACTATAGAAATCACAACATAACACATGAACATAATAGTAAAGTTACAAAAGAATGTTCAAGGTATTTTGTGAGATTTTTCTATCTGAAGTTCCAATTAAAAAAAAGCGTTAATATTGTGTTGATTTGTTTCATTTTAATGCATATTTCCCTCAGGGACATTGAAAATAGCAAGAAGCATTGAAACTAAAGAGAAGTCAACGATAAAGCTACTTTACCAAGGCAACATTTTCTTTACACGCAGAGCTTACACGCAAGAGTTTTTAAGATGGCATTTCTTCTTCAAAGACATAGTATATCTAGTGAGAACCTTAAAGAGGACAATATGCTTGAACACTAAGCAGCTGGGACATAATTTCATCTCACTGTTCTTTTGCTAAGGAATATTTTATAGCATAACATCCTGTATGTCCAAATAGACCAGTGTAAAAGCTGAAGTAATTGGATGCCTCCCTAATGGAAAAAAACAACAGTGCCAAGAATTGATCTAACATCTAAATTATTACTCACAAAATACATAGCCTTTTGATGCTTATCTGCCACTGTAGCTTTCCACAGAGAGGTCTAACAACTCTCTATTCCTTGCCCATTTCTTGTTGTATTGTTTCCCATGGTTCTTGATTGCCCGTAATTGACTACTACATTCAGATCCACTTTGATCAGTACCTTTAGCGTCTATTCTCTGAGAAGACTTTGCTCACAGGATGCTGGGTTCTGCAGAAAACGTCTGACTGCCTCATGCTTGCCCAGCTAGCGAAATGATCAGAAGTAAGTGCCAAATTTGACACAACCGAAAGCGTAGCTTCAGTAGAGTCCCTGCTGTGGCCATGGTTATGGTTCAAGCATGAGATGTGGTGCTACAGAAGCAGAGCTTTAACATAAAAAGTTGGTAACAAAACAGCTCTTCAATGTCTTGAGCACATGGTATCACACAAAGTCATCCACATCCTAGGACGGCTTCGCAATCTGAGGGGAAAGAACTTAGCAGCTTTTTGGCAAAATAGCTAATACTTAAAAGTGAAATCTCCACACAGGGATATAATCACAGAAAACAGTAGTATAGCAACGTGTATGGAGACAGACTTGAATTTTCTCCTCTTAGCTTTACCTCCGCTGCTTCTCATAGCTCTCCTTTCCTTCTGCCCCCTTCCCACTTCCCCATGAAGTATACAGTAATAGCTTTCTATATTTTACTGTTAGGATTTAAATTCAGTTCCTCTTATTTTTCCCACCCTTTCTTTAATCTCTTTTCCCTTTAGCAGATACTGCATATTCAATTCCAACCCGTGCTGCTTACGTTTCACTGGCAAACATGATTTTTACTCTGCAAAATTTTTCTTTCAGTGCTTCTCTCCCATCTTCTCACCACTTTCCAGCTCTTTAGCTCCCCACAATTCTGCCTCAGCCCCACAAATCTTCCTCATCAGCTTTCCTCATCTCCCTACAGCTATACCATATTCCAGGACAAAAGCTTCCACTTGCTGTGACCCTCAAGCTTTTGGCCATGGGGCTACTGGGGGCTGCAGGGCCATGTGGGGCTCCCTACCCAGCCAGTCCAGGCCCACATCCCCAGTGATGGAAGCCAGGATGGGGACAGTGACTGGGGACAGACGGAATTTGGCCAGCACAGTTTTCCAAACTAGCAAGATTTACCCTATTGTATTACCCCATAATCTGGTTTGACAAAGCCTTAACTTTATGCCCTTCATTCTGTTTGAGGACGCTAACTGGTGCAGGTGCCGCGTGAGGTGCCTTGCTTCCAACTAAAGCCAGGATGTGACCCTAAATTAAACCCCAAACTCAGAGTTATCATGGGATATATACAGAAAGAGCTGAATACAGGCTGACAAACTAAAGGACAAAAAAAAAAAAAAAAAAAAAAAAAAAAAAAAAGGAATAAAATACCATTTGTCACTGGCAGCTCTGCTGTTACCAATGCTCTCTTCAGAGCAGACCTGACTGAAATGTCTGACTAATCAAATGATCTGGATGGCCTCATAATTGAGAAATACTTGTCATTTATAACCAAATCAATTAAAGAGAGATTTGAAGCAACTTTACCTCAGAGGACTACACAAAAGGCTACTTTAAAAATAACTAAGAGGCCATCAAACCAGCAACACTGAAGACACTTCAAGCAGTAACACAATCTTTTCTTCATTCATACAGATGTGTTTAAAGCGAAGCTATCTTTTCTTCAACAACTACAGCTCATTAAAAAGTTCCCAAGCTTTTCTTTGAAAAGCAGAGACTTTTCACTCAGATTTATTATCTCTCGTTTTATGTTTAGCTCTTTTTACATGGTGGTCTATGTTCAAATGCCTCCAGTTGTTTCCTATTCTCCTCTTTTCATGATGCACCATATCGTGGGCCATTTCACTCTGCCCCTTTCCTCAGCCCAGAAAAATTTCAGTGTTCCTGTCCCGTCATCTCTAGAGCTCACAAGTTTGCAAAAGTCTGAAAAAACAACACATAGTTGTATACCCACTGTACTGTATTTGTTCATAAGGAGCAATGTAAACAAGTAAATGTACAAGTTGCATCATAAATTTAAAAAAAAAAAAAAAAGTGAATCAAATGAAATGCATCAAAGTTAGCTTCAACACTGAAGGACAAGCTCTTGTTTTGCAAGGTAGCAACCACAAAGCAGAAAGACTGCTGTGGCTGGAGTTAAATACATGCACAGTTCTGTATATAGTTATATCTCACCTACATTTATGAAGGAGCAAATGCAGTGTCATTATCACACAATTTCATGTGCTCCACTTAATTCTTTAGAGATGCTGTGAAATTCTGCTACTCAAGTATGATCTACGAATTTGAGTAACTCTAAGGAAAGAAAAAAAGAAAGTTCTGAAGACGATCTCACCATAGTCTCTATATCAGCTGTGCAAGTAAAGAAAGAGCATATAGCAAATGAGGGGATGTTTTTAAATCTTGGATTCAAATACCAGATTACACTTTTATCCATTCTTTTATTCCTGATGACTAATGCTTTGAGCAATAGCCTGATAAAAACTAAGGTCAATAGTACAGGTTATTTACACACTGACCTCAGATACTTTTCATGTTAAAGCAAACTCCATTAGCTCAGTCAAATCCCATCAAAGCAATAATACATTATGTCATGTGTGACAGGGCATAAAGTTACACAAATTACATTAATGGAAGAGCTCACTAGCAGCCATTCAGTTAAGTGAATGTCAACATTTCTTTCCCAGGTATAGGGACCACGGGAGTATCCCCCAGGACCACAGAGGTGTGTGGCCACACAGTGTTGCACTCCAAGGAAGCCACTGCCACTGGGTCTGAACTCAATTCAGATGTCGACGAGGAGCAGCTTACAGATGCCTCTTCCATGCTCGGCTCCAACAAGCTAGGTGCTCGCGTGGCCTGCAAGGCCCCCCAGCTGGCCAACACCTGAACGGGGGCTGCGCCAGCTGGCCCAAGTGCTCTGCTCCCTTGCAGGCAGTGGGATGGACCCAGGGACCCACCAGCCCTCACTGCACCCTGACCCCAGAAACCTCAATAATCACAAATGTTTAACAGTTTCTATAAAATCAGTGCTTGGCAGAAACTTGGCATCTGATGCACAAGCTTGATGGCAGTTTTTTTTTTTTTTTTCCTTAATTTATATGCACAAGAAAATTAGAAAGTCTGTCACTTCCATCTTATATCATGTTCTGATGAGCAGACACTTGCTTATTGGCCAAAATCATCTCAGTCCAATCAAATTATTTAAAGCATCAGTTCTCAGTGCTGCAGATTAGATTAGGAACAGACTGAAACAACTGCAGTCAGTTTTGTGTTATCAAACAGAATAATACAAGCAGAGGCAAACTTTGCAGGATAACACAGTTATCCCAATTCCACCAATAAATACACTTAAGTCTCATTCAGGTATCTTTCAAGACTTTTTCTTCCTGACAACTATTATTTCACAGAATCAATGTGTTTTGATGAAAAGTATCTGTGAAAGTAGCATAAGAAAGTAACATGAGAACTGAAATCTGCAGCTTGTTTTAGCCCAAGAACTAAAACATAGTAGTAGCCCACGTCCTAGACCACAGCAGTACTAGGCTGGAGAGTCACTCTCTCTTATTTTGCCCCAATAAATAAATACCAACAATAATTCAAACCTGCCCAGATGACTCCAAACACTGGGTTATGCCAGGTTATTGGGGACAAGCAGCAGACAAGCAGCACAAGTATCACTTGGCATTAAGTCACTTATTACTTAAATGACTGAATGTTTTCTGATCTCTGTGTACTGCAGCATTGCTCTCTGGAACAGCAAAGAAATTCCTCTGTGGAAGCAATCTGTATGAAGAAGAAAACTGGTACAGCATGGATATCGCTTTAGATAGAAACAAGTTATGACTATGACCTTCTCTGAAATAAGTTTCTACTGCACTGGCACTGATATATACGTCATAGGAGTTGGCTCAGGTATTCAACCACATCCAGGATTTTCCTTTCAACTGCAGCATGTAGGACAAAATGTCGTTTAGGAAAAAGGATATGGATTTGAGAAGGCAGAAGCCTGGCAGAAATCATGTACCGGAGCTGGGGAACCTGCCCTGAGACAATGAAGCGAAGGGAGCAGGGCAAGGCCCTCAAGGGAAGTTTTGGTGTGTAGACAGGGTGGAAGTCCAGGCACAGGTGGCATACCTGCTGGCTCTGGGTGCTGCTTCTCCCTCGCTTCTGATCACTCAAGCTGCTCCTTCTCATGTTGTTGCAACGGAAAAATCTGTGTGAGCGCATGGCAGAAAAGAGAGCCCCCTGCTCATAAAAGCCTCTGTCAACTCTAATCCTCTGCACTGCAAACTACTGTGACCTCCAAAGAGAACAGGCTGTGGACTAGCAGAAGCTTTAAACTATTTTCTTCCCTTTTTCATTCCATTTAGCTCTAGATGTGCAACAAGTCTGCAGATTAAGCACCGCAGAAATATTTCTGAATGCCATGGCATGCTTCAGAAATAAAGACAGCCACTATTTACCTGCCATGCTGCCAACATCCGGCCTGTATTTGCACTGGGGATCTCTCTGAATCACAGAAGAAAGGGAAGACAGATGCCAAATGATGAGAAGTTTCAAATACAGTTTTCCAACTGAGCCAATGCACTCCCCCTCTGTTTTTAACCTTTTTTTTTTTTTGGTCCACTGATGGTTATTTAAACGACATAGAGATTTGGTTGTGTGTACTTGTGAATCTTCTCCACTTTTATTCCTCCCACCCCTTCTCCTGAGCAGAACTGAATACAAAGGTTAAATGGCTGCAGTATCATTTATTTCTTTCAGTGTCAAATATGCAGACCAATCTTACCCGTTGTTATAAACGATGAAAATTAGAAGGTCACCTGTTCCGCATTATAATAATGCACAGAGATTTTTTTTTTGTCCTTGCAGGAACTTGATATTCTGAAATGGATTTTTAGTCTAAGGCTTCAATTTATTAATTTCATGATGCTGTATTCATAGAAAAAAATATATAGTAGCTTGATTAAGCCATTTATTTAAATATAAGCAAGGCTTTCTGTTTATTTGCTATCACTGCACTGAAGGAGGAAAGCTTTCTGTTTGATCCTGGTCTGCATGGATTCCTCAAGTAAAACAATGTTAAAGATTGTGCAAGACTGACAAAGAGCTGCCTTAAAATGATGCTAAGGAACCTGCTTCAAATTATGAAGGGCAGATTAGTAGAACGGGCAGCTACTTATATAGAAATAAGCCAGTAGGCTGCAGATACATTTGTACAAAAACTGTGGGCCCCTATACTTCACACAGTCAGTCCTTCACCAAGTACTGCTGGCCTGGGAGAGTAAATAGCAAATGGTTCCCTGCTATTTTGAAAGTAAAGTCACAGTGATCTCGCACACATACACTGCAAAAAAGGAAGTCTTCTTAAGAAGTTTCATACAAAACAGTCTTCCTTTATGAAAAGTGGGGTAGGAAATGAGATTGGAAGGGTTTGCTTGTTGCTTTTTTAGCAAAACAGGAAAGAATGGAACAAATGGAATACTTGCAGGCTTTCCACCCAAGGATCCAGGGAGACAGATCTAGCTGTAATATTGAACGCTAACTGGTTAGCTTTCACACTACAGTGAATGTCGAAAGGGGAGAAATGAGCCAGGAGCTGGCTCAAGCTCAGCTTCAGAAGTATCACACTTCCCCATCTGTAATCTTTCCTCTTTCTTCCATTGCACGGCCTGCTTTGGCATAGACTGTTGTCTGTAATCACAAATTGCACTCTGAAATAACCACCATTGGCACCAAGGGCAACATCCTAACTCCAAGGCTTCATCTGGGTTTTTTGCTCCATAAAGATTGGAACTTCTCCTTCTCTGCACATAATGTGCTTTTCCTCTCTGTTTACATTGCATCTTTCTATTTTGGCCCAGCTTAGAGTAGCTTAGAGACCACTTCACTCCAAAATGGTGAAACCTGCTTGCAAGAGCTCTTGGCAGAGAGAACTTGAACAGCTCTTGGGGATGGAATGAAAAGGGGTTATTTTCTAGGCAAGCGTAAAGAGACTCTGTGTACATCTTTGTAGAATACACACAGCCTTTATAACAAGCGCTCAAGGGCTTTTTGGAGTAATTCTTGCACAGTTACAAGAACTCAAAAGCACATATTGCAGAAAATCTTCTCTTTTGTTAAAAACTAGAAACCATTAAATTTAAATCTTCCACACATTCATAGTGTAAACAGATTGTGCCACAGGGAACCAGAAGTGCTTGACATGGCACTTGGGTTCCAGAAGCTGCAGAACATGCGTGGAAGGGGTCAGAGGCAAAAAATGAAAATAAGCAGAGTAAAAAACATTTGCAGGTGCATACAAAACTGATTTCTTCCAAAAAGAGATAGGGATTCCTCTTATTAAAAATATTTTTGATCTCACTTTTGTGTTTTAACTAATTATAAAAGATGCTTTTGAATCATAGCCTAAGCTGTCTGCTGCAGAAATTTATAACATCAAAGAACAACCAGCCAATAACAGTCACACAATTCACACTACACTATATTTTCATGTTATCATACTTGCATTTTTATTCTCACAGCTTGCATCAACTCAGAAACTCTGTTCTGATTATCATCTCTCACTTCCAAGCAGAAAAGTTGCCTTGTGGTCAGCACCAGTATGAAGCAGTGCAGATTTTACCGGGGAAACATAATTGTGTATCTGATCCAAACAAAACATCTGACAGTAAAATCTTTTAGAATCCAAGCTTTTTTTTAAAAAATGCAAAAGGGTACGTGCACACAAATGGGTTTACATGTACACACATGCGTACATATGTTCATACACATATATATGAAAAAAATCTTTCCTCCTCCCTGCAGATTTATATTTTACAAGATATTCTTTATTGATTAGTATTACTTTAAGCAGAAGACAGTTCTCATTATCTCAACAGAACAAAAGTTGTTTTAGAAGAATAAGCTCACAAATTCAGAGCTAGCTGTATTTACCACTTAAATCAAATGAAAATCCTAAAATTCATCAAGGCAGTCAGACATAACTTAAATGATTAAGAATGAGACCAAGGTAAGGTAATACAACCAAAATCTACAGAGTGAGGAATTTAAAATGCCAAAATGGAAAGTACAGACTGGAAGAGACAAAGCTAAGCATCTCAGCCCTGCTATAACTTCACTGACTTCAAACATCTCTGCAGAATAGGTCATAGAGACGCACAGAGTCTGTACTTTGACTTATCTCCCTCCCAACTTAGGAGTTTAAGCCTGCTGAGTCTCATATAAAATGAAGTGACTGGCTCAACTGATATTAAAGAACAAAGAAATGTTAGTAGAGTGGGAACAAAAATATATACCTAGAGAGTCTGACACGACCTGTGTGTCCACTTCACATTTTTGTAGGATTTGTATTATATTTGCATGTATTTCCATATATATTTATTTATATTTCCATAGGAAAAAAAAGTTTGAACACTCAAAGCTATAAATTGTCATGTCAGTCAATACTGTATTTTTAAAATATATGCCAATTTATAACTTTCAGGAAGTTTCTAACAAGATACAAGCAAACGTCTAAATAAATTTTCATGCAAATACCTAAATAAAAGTATTAGATAAATGGATATAAAATGCATTGCAGGCTAGCAGTGGATGATTACTGAAGTTCTAACTATGGGGAGCACAGTAAAAGTTCTGTAGTATTAGGATGTGTGGATAAGCTCATGCTCCAGCCTTTCATCTAATGATCTGAGTGCAATAATGTACTACTGGAGACATATGTTTCAAAATGGCCATTTGTCAAATAACAGGCCGTCAATCAATGCATTTATATTCCCCTCATGACATACCTGTGGCAGTTTTACAGAGAGAAATGTCAATAGAAGGAAGGCACCCAATTAGGACAGAATTTTAAGGCAGAGTAAGCATTAACAAGGGAAGGATATAGGACCATAGAGGTCACATATCAGCAAGATGCTTGCAGAAGATACAAAATCCAAGATTGCTATTTCTTTGCTAGTGAAAACTTCCATGAGTAAGTAGAAGAACTAGCCTTCTTTGCTGGAACAGGAGGGAGGCAAAATTATTTTCCAGACCTTGCCTGAAATATTGGACCATTTAGTGAAGCCACTTAAAATGTTTATTCAGAAGTCTTGTGAAGGAGTGAGGGGGGTGGTGATTATTTGAAGGCACAGAAATGAATGCTGTGGTTAAGCTTGCACTCCAGTGTGTAGCAGGCATTCATCTGCAAAACAGTTTGGTCAGAGTCCTGTTGCACACACAGATAATGAAGTTTTTTTCCTACCATCTCACTTTCAACAAATGAAGATTACATGCAACATTCAAGTGCTCAAAAAAATGAACAAATTTCCATTCTTCCTACTGGCAAAAGCAACTTGCTCCACTCCCTCTTCGACACGAGAGGTCACCTCCAATATCAGTGACTTAAAAACATCAAGATTATGTTTAAGAGAGGGCAATCATTTGAGTTCTGTCATATGTCATAATACAAGGCCAGAGCAGAAGGCCATAACATTAGAATACAATAGTTAATCTCCAGTAAAGAAAAATATTTTTTCGTACTTTTCGTTGTTGTTGCTAATTTATGTAGTCCACCATCACAAAGCGTTACAGAGGGAAAGAATTCTGAAAGACACAGGACAAGTAAGTTTTAAAACATTTCTCTATAGCTCTCCCCTAAGCAAAAGGGATATAAAGCTATCAGGGCAGCCTAAGTGTGCTTACTATTCATTCAGCAAAAAAAAGACAAAAAAAAGAAAAAAGAAGAAGAAAAAAGAAAATAGTATGAAGCACTTTTGTTTTTAAGCAATTTATGCTTCTATTAATAGGTTATTTCATGAGTCGTAATTAGAGGTTAGGCTACCAAATTACCTAGCGTGGCGATCTAATACAAAGTCCTTGTAACCACAGGCCACACAAATAAAACATATCATCCAACATGCATGCACAAAGTAAAGCCAGTAAAAAGATGGAAATATCTCTTTAAAATATTCTACTTTTAGATAATATAAGGTTTCAAAGCAACTATCATAGGGAACTTCTGGGTTTAACAGTTAATTCAAATTTTTTTAAAACATATGTAAAGGTATGACAGTGATAAATATATCAAGATAATCATTCAAGAATGGAAATAAATTAAACTAATGTTTTCAAGCAGTAGCTTTATTCTTATTTTGATAAGGTTTGTCTCTCTATTCGTGGCAATGAAAGAAGGCGAGGGATGCCCTTTGCACTTGAAACTCAGAACAAAACAATTCTGTTGCATAAAGCCCTTGTAAGGCCAACACCTAAAACTCTAGCTACAAGCACCATTTATTTTAATGGACAAGAGAGGCTACAAATCCAGGCTAGTAAATTTCATTTGATATTTTCAGAGATTATGGCAGTCAAGATAGTTATTTCCTACCCTCAGGTTCTGAAATTCAGTAGCTTCCCTGTCGCAAAATACATTCCTCAAAGTGCTGTTGTGGAATTTGTCAGCTATTTTCTAGGACTTCTCTTCAGAGAGTAAAATGGTTCTGTATACAGCATGTCCATGGGTATTTTGAGAAATAGCATAAATGCCTTTTTTTTTTTTTTTTTTTTTTTTTTTTTACAGTTTTATGAGCTTAATCTGATAGGATTAGATTGAAAACAGTATGGAGGAGTGACATTACTCTCAAATCTCTAAGTTTTCAGTGGATAAAATAGATGATTGTGTGAGGTGGTATTTTAAGATATCACAGCGATACTGTAAATTAACTCTTGTCAAGAGAAATAGGCTAAAAACTCCAGATTATGATGTGCTTCTGCATATATTTACAAATGCCAAGACCCTTAGAAAAAACGATAATTTTATTTCTGAATTTAAATAATGCCAAGGAAATATTTGCACAGTAAGTCCTACTCCAAGATGGTAAATAATGTTCCATTTCCATGGGTATCTATTTATTCTACAATTCAACTCTCCAAATTCATATTTTTTGAAGTAACCAACTTCAAATAAAAAAATAAAGAAGATGCAAGAAAACACTATTCCCTTTTCTTCATTGGAGGCTGGTATCATTTCCAAGACCGTTCACAAATCAAGTCCTGGCTTTAAACTTCAGTTGAGGATTAACTGTTACATAACTTCCATGTCTGGATCACACAAAAAGGATGTGGAGTTTCTGTAAGTCATGCAAATATAACCAAGTACTAGTAGAACCGTTACCTTCTTCCAGGTGATGGATACAATTAGCCATGCATATTTGTGGAGCTGCTGCTAATTACTGTAAATATTGAGTACTATTGTTGTTTTCCGGTAATATTTTATTTTCAATACTGCCAGCTTGCACAGCTAAAACCAATAATGACATTTTACAAAAAAAGAAAAAGAAAGAAGAGATAATAATAAGCTTTTAAACAGAAGGTGCTAGAACTGCAGCTCACAGATAAATCAGACACTCTTGCTTGCTTGCGTAGTGAGAAGAGGGGGAGGGTTTACATTTCTTTTCCTCCCACATGCTGACATGAATACTTAAATGTATCTTAACCTCCACAATAATCAGGTCAAAATGTTGCCCATATTAGAAAAAAGGAAATACCGGTTAAAGGCATAAGATATGTACTGTATGAAGAGCCAAACTTGAGAAGGCGGCTGAAACACAAATCCACTTACGGCTTCCCAATCCCAGAACGCATTCAGATGCGGTAGCAAAGGGAGCACGCGGGACCAGCCAGATTCCATAGCAAACACTCATCACACTTCATTTTGTACACGTAACGCTGCACAGTATAATAGCACTATACAGTTATACACAAGCCTATCTTGTAAAAAAAGGTGTGCATGAGAGATGACAGCTCTCAGTGCCTAGAACTGCGTTTCCCTTTGGGCTGGAGGGCCTGTTGGGGCCCAGAGGGATGTTCCAAATGACTGGGGTTAATTTAAACTGCAAGCAGGAGATTATTACCCTGTCCAGCAAGCACTTCTAAGCAGCAGAGTTTTTAATGCCTTCAAAAACAAGTGCTGTGTAACAAAATTACTTCCTCCTGGTATGAAGAGATTCAAGCTGTTTGAGCAATGAGAAAAATCAAGCCTTATTATCATTACTTATATGGCAGAAGTACAAAAACCTACAGAGAATGGCAGACAGTTGTGAAGAGTACTCAGTGTGCAGAGGTATCTCTCCATTTCCAAGGGTCATCTTTCCATTATTATAATTCAGTAATGTGTCGTAAGGACATCAGAGATCATTTCTGTATATCAGAAGTTTGCTTCAGCTTTCAAATTTGTTGCAATACCTGAGCAACAAACAGCTGCCTACAGATTGTTACCAATTAAAATGTGCACAACACGGGGAAATAGCACTACAGGCTTCAAGGGGAAGACTGCTTCCAATGTAATTTACAGTAATCAAATCACTAATTTAAAAATGTCATTTCTTCAAAGAATTTTGATAAAAATATTTATAGTGGCTTTAACAGCATAACACTGATATACATTTTTTTCACAAACTAAATCATATTGACCAGAGTGAGGTACATCCTGTGGAGCAGTCTGTCTCCCACTGAGTGACTTATGGAATCTTTGCAGCATTTCTCCTATACTTGCTGCCAAGTAGCCCAGATTTCCAGCATGGATAACTGAGCCAATGCAAATCCAATCTACTTGTCAATGAAGGCTTTTATTGGCTTGCCGCTGCAGAGAGGAGCTGAGCTGCACCCTAAATTTCTCTTTTCCTTTGAGGAGTGTGTAAGTAGGTGCAGCCTGTGTAGAAGCAGGAACAACAAGGAACAGATGCTCAGCGTGCGATGTGTGAACTTGTTGTACCTGGTCGGTGCGTGCTTACCTGACAGCTGTGGGAGCAGAAGGAGACAGCAGAGCTTGCTTGTTCTGGTGAGTACTGACCCGAACCTCTTAAAGCACTGCCCTTCTTCCCCCAGCAGAAAGTAGACCCGAAAAACAGGAAAAGGGGAAGAAAAGAGTCTCAAACAGTGCAAAGGAATCATTTTTGAGAACCTGTCATTTAAGAGCTCTGTTTGAAAGAAACTACATTTTCAGATGTAGTTTTCCTAAGAATAAGGGCAATAGATGATTGACAGTGCTCTTAGGCATTTATGGCTCACTAACTTCATCCACCCAATTACACCCATCTCCACTGCTCATGAAAGAAATATAAAGGTGGGAAGGGTAACTGAAGATGTCTGAAAATAATCAGCCAAGAAGCAGCCACAGATCCTATATATGCCTCTCCACTGAAAGAAAAGCTTCTTCTGTGAGTTAATTTGCTAAACTTGCCAAAGAATCTCAGAAATACCCCCCTCAGAGCCTACCCCTAGGGAAAAGCCTCAAACTGGGACGTTGCAGTTACTCATTTCAACTGTTTCCTCATCTCGGCTGCTCAGACATGTATTGACAGTGCAGGGAGAGGGAGGGAGGGAAGAGACAGACAGCTTCAACATAGCGTGCTCACACATCGCCTGAGCACTAACATTTTGTTATTTCCCAGCGCACACCACCTATTCCCCTTGTAACTGGAGCAGCATAGTAATGTTGTAAGGCATCCTGCTTCCCTCCCCTTTTTTTAAGGCATTATCCGCAATTACATTACTAATTCAACAGAAAGCAGGTGGTAGCTCTGAAGTTAATGAAAATGGAAGATAAGCGATATTTTATCTTCAAATTAAGAATTCCCTGGAGAAATAACAACTTCATAAAGTCACTCACAAAAACAGACCAAACTGCAGCCATAGCCTCAAACCCGAGCACAGTTACATTACCTTGTTGGGACTACTACCACAAAGCATTGGTTCAAATGGTAATCAAATAATCACAAGGCAAATGCAAAGGGAATCTTCTTTGTATAACAACAAAAAATGAGATTTTAGGAAACAAAGTTAATGCAAAATGATTTACAAGAGAAAAATCTAAATGAACATTAGTCCTACACTAGCTATTCATATTTCAGAGTCTCCTCACTAACACACTGTTCTGATATGTTTTCAGTGGGACTATCTATGCTGTCTTTATTTCTTTCTGTACGGCCTTAGAAAGTTTATTGTGCTTGAGCTCTTACGTACAAAGGAACTGAGAATTCATCAGAAACTGTTTCCAAGAACATATTGGAAATATTGGAAATATTTCCTATATTGGAAGACAACTGATAGTTTTAAGTGACAGAAGTTCAGTTATGCCTGACTTGATCTTCTCATAGTACAACAGCTTCTGTTAGGTCCTACAAGCAAATACTTCGATTCTTCTTACACTTTCAACATCTGAGCAACTCCCAAGTTAATATAAATCCTCAATCAACTTCTGCTGATTTTGGAGTCTTCATGCCACCATTCTATTAGTGTATGCCCTAAAATTCATTGAATTTAAATTTTTGAGCTTAAAAGTAAGACTAAGCTTCTATTGGAAGGTATATTTTAAAAAATAAATAAATAAAAGAGAAATAGACCTCAATTTAACAGACAGGGCAATGATTCAAAACAAAAATACATCACACACAAAATTCTTCTTGGGGTCATTAATTCCAGTTATTTCAAAATAATGATAATAAAAAGAATAAAAATACATCTTTCTACTTATCTTATAGACTAGGTGTTGGGCGAGAAAAGAAGAGAGAAAACTACTGTTCTGAAAAGCACTTTGATGTCAATGAAGTACTCATAATTCATGGTATAATGGTCTTATTGCAGCTTGCATAACACCATCAACATTATTGCATCCAACACTGAGCCCAAGAAATAAAAATACATAAAAATGTCTCCAAACAGGAAATGCAGGTAGGTGGAAAGCAGCTGTTCAAACCACAGAGGTATTACTTAAATCAATTCTTACTTCTGTTGACAGAGTTAAGATAGCTATGACAAATCACAAATAATGAAGACCTCAGTTTTACAGCCCCTTTGAAAAATAGCATCTCTAAAAGCATGAGAGAGATAAACAAAACATTTCATTCACTCCATAATGACCCAAAGAAACTTGATACCTGTTGAACTGCTATCTACATTCCTTAAAGTTTCCCCCAACAACTCCGAGGCATGCTCTTATTTTATATGCAGTCAAACTAATCTTGCTTTCTTGCTTAACCATTTTTTTTTCTTTTTTAATTTGGCAATGGAACCTGTCCTGGTCTTGGTCTAAGCTGAATACCACAGAGAAAGAAAATTTAAATTAATGCATCTTTAAAGATCTGGCAAGCCAAAGCAATTGGTTAGAAGCAACAGAATCTGTTGGAAGGAACAGATTTTTTCAGAAATCTGAATAGGCAATTACCAGCTATGAGGGCAATACTGTCCATCCACCCTAGTGCTGTTTGGTCCAGTTACATAGTATTTCACACAATATATGAGCAATTCACTAAGTTTTTGGACTAAGAAGGGGTATGAAATCTCACCTCCTGCCTTCCAAAAAAGCATCCAAAAATGCACCAACTGTTCACGGTTTCATTTTGGTTGGCTTTAAAATATGGCATAATTCTTCTTCAGTTAAATGTAACCAGTGCTTTGTGCAGCATTGTGCAGACAGACCATGTATTTAGAACAGCCAGTTCCTGCATGCTTCTGTCAGCTGTTATTCTCAGATATGGTATTAAACACTCTCTTTGCATGCAGAAGACAGAAGAACAACAACACATTTGTATTCTGCTGCTTCAGATACCCGAAATAGTACAGAAATGATTCCAGCGGAAGGCTGCGATAAAGTTCAGCCAGCATCAATGGCACTAGCAGCTTCTCAAAAGACCTGCTCCCTTTCCCAAGATCTGTGCATTGCCAGAAGGCTCCAGCATCTCTCCTAGGTGCAACCCAGTTTTTACTTCCATATGCAAGCAGACCCCTCCTGGCTATGCCCTGACCTTCATGCTGATCCCGTCTCCAAAATTAACTGGTGTCTTTAGCACACACAACCCTTTTATTCACATCTTGGTGACAGTTCAGACTGCAGACATGACTGCATTGTCTGCCTCAAGACTTTTACCTTTCCACACACTCCACATAGCAAAGAAGGTTATGGTATATAAGATCAGAGCAAAGCTGCTATTTTTGATATATGTAATTCTAGAGCAGGCTAATATAACCTGAGTAGTATTCAATGATTTAGGTAGATCTACGGTCTTCATACCTGCCCATTAAAAATGGCAAAAAAAATCACAGCAGGAAAGAGTTGTTTGCCTATGGGAACCTGAGGCTTGCCTTACACTAAGCATGCTTCTTAAGACTGGTAGTCAAACTGACAACGGAGCATAGGTCTCCTGAGTTCCTCCCTGGCTAAGTTCCTCCCTAGAGCTACCCAGCTCTTCTTCCTTCCTTGCATCAATTCTAATTTCTGCAGTGTCACATTAAGCTGACAGTGGGTATGCAGTGACACAGAAAGTTTCCAGGATCTTTTCACCTTTTGACATCCATCTCATCCTCTCGCTCTCTCACTGTTCATGTATTCCATGACTTATGCCATCTTTAGATTGAATTAGTTATAGAGAACAGAAAGCCTATATCTTACACTTCACAGCTGATTTTAAACACACATACAAAATCGCAAGTGACCGAAAAGACTAATACTATCTAATAATGTGATTTAATCACACTTGAGCTGCAAAACTGCAACTTCTCATGAGAATGAACAACACACTCTCCAATACATCTTTACACAGTAAAGTGACACTGAACTTTGAGACAGAACTCCATGCTTCAGATTTTGGAAGATCAAGTCCCCAAATAGTTTTGCCATGACATCTGTGAAAAAGTCCCCCTATTCTGCCAGTGAAAACAGGCTCTCAGAGAAGATCCAGGATGCTCCATTATACCAAGGTTTTTAGAAGAAGAGATTTAGAAGTATTATCTTCTTGTCCCAATATCTCCTGCTATATGGCTGTTCCTTAGGAAGTAGATACAATGCAGCTGCTTAATTTGCCACAATCCTCTTCCCCATTGTCTCAGCAAGTTACAGATAGGTCTATAAGAAACAAAATGGGCAAGACAAATGAAAACAAAACAAAACAAAAAGATGGAGGAAATACCTTTAGAAAGTTAAGAGTCATCATTTTTTTTGTAGTCAGCCTACCTATTTTTAAATGAACCATGGTTGGGTAAGTGAACTTCAGTGGCATTTAATATTTAGGCATTATTTTTCTTTCCCTCATATTCACCTGGAGCAACACCCGAAGGATGCCGTAAGAATCAAAAGAAAGCTCAATGGCAATGTATTTTAACTTTATTTTTGTAAGGACAGAATCATGAATATCCTAAATTACTACAAGCAGGGCTCAGTGTCTTTGCAGTCAAAAAATATTTCCAAGAAACAGGAAATAGCCACAGAAAGCTGAGATAGAGAAAGGAGCTGACAAAAGCTACCTTTTTTTTTTGTTGTTTGCATTGGATGAGTCCAATTTGAAAACAAAGGAATCAGAGTCATTGAGTATCGACTCATTTGTCACGAAACAGTAAGAAACAGAGGGACCTGTAGGGTAGTTGCTAGATTGCTTTTTGATACTTTGAAAGAGAGGCTGAAGTCAGTATCAGTCATGGCTAGATGAGCAGCTATTCTCAGGTTGAAGGTACCCTGCATGAACAATAGTCTAATCACCCTGGCTTTAGCTGAATCCACAGCTAAATTTAAAAAGTCCTGCCACAGTGCCTCAGCAAGCCATCTCAACTTTATTCCAAACAACCCTCCTGCTGCACTCAGCTTGCCTTTCAAATATTATAATGGAAGTTCCCCATGACCAGGCTTATAGCTTCAGTCAGTATTATCAATAATGAAATGACCTCGTCTAAGATGGCTGTTCTTTATTCCATCTCTTTTTATAATACATCCGTTTAGGGTACGTCACAGTAGCATGGCAATTATTTATTGCTATAATTGGAAAATATACGGTTAATCATGTAAAGTGGGACACAAAGGGCCTGGCCTTGAAAATAATATAACTGGAGACCAGACCACACCAAAAAAAAAAAAAAAAAAAAAAAAAAAAAAAAAAAAAAAAAAAAAAAACCCTGAAAGCTTGTTTTACAAAACATTCTCCAGCCATAAAGAATTAGACAATGAAAGTCAAATAACATTCTTTCTTACATTTAACTGATACCCACACTCAGTTATACAGAAAGTTTAAAGGCTTGGGTTTTATTTGTTTCTATTTAATGCTTTTTTTTTTTTTTTTTTGAACAAAATCACAACTACACAATGAAAAGCTGACAGACAACATCATTTTTTTTTTTGTTCGAGAGAATGCAAAAATCATAGGTACATCATTATTTTGGTCACACTTGCAAGAATTTCTCACTTTCTGGACTAGTTTCTTACCAGTTACTCAGTATCCCACAGTCCCAAATTCATGCTAAAAGGGAGCTCAGTAAAACCTCACAATAACAAGATTACCTATCAATTACCATGTATGAAAAAACAATCCCCATTAAGACCTAACATTTGCCATTTTTGACGCCTGGAGCTGACCTCACACCAAGTAGCAATCAAAAGTCCATATCCCATCTATTTAGCAAACAAGAAGCCCAGAGCTCGACTGGCCCCACAAGACTGTTATCCACATACATGGATAACATACATGTGGATATCACATGTTCGTTATCCACAAACGTGTAAAATACATGTGTAAATTAGGAACGTTATTAATTAGCATTGCTGCTGGTAGACACAAGGTAGCACCCTGGGACCAGAGGTATTAGGCTGAGCTTCAATTACCCCTTTACATTTAGAAGAACCCCTGTAGGCCATGACTGATGCATTCAGTGCTACAAGTCTGAAAAATGCAACCGGCGTTTGTCAAATTACACAGACACCTATGGGTGAACAGAGAATTTACAGTTCAGCTCTTGCTGAATCAACATTGTTCAGAGACAAAAAAACAACATTGATCTTGCAAAGGAAGTAATTTTTCAATGAGTTGTCCTTTAACAACAATGAACAACATAAAGGGAAACAAAGTCCCTTGAAAAGGGAAGAAAAAGAATATTTGATGTGTAATAACTGGATCTGAAATACCAAATGTATGAGAAAGCTTATCTCTACAAGTTTAGCTCATGCCTCACTGAGGTTACAGCAAGAATGGATATGGTAAAGTGCGCATCAGCAAGATTTGCTCTGACACTCTTCAAGCCATGGTGGGACAGAACATTCCTTTTGACTGAAAAACATTTTGGGTTCATCTTAGGGGTTCTGGTTCACAGGGCGTATCTACCAGGACCTATCCAAGACTAAATAAACTAAGACCACTCAGTACTTATTTACAGAGTAAACATACCTAAAGTTTTCCAGAAAGCATTTGGTAAAAGATTCCAACAACATACTCTCTGGGATCAACACAATGAAATTTGCCTTGAGAACAGAGGACAATGACTAAGCACTTATCGAAATTCGTGCCCAGTAGCAATAGAAATGGCCAATTTGTGCTAGTCTATCACGTCACTTTTCTACATGATCTACAGTGAAAATAACATCAGAAAAGAAATATTGCAGAACTGACAAAGGGGAATAGAGCACAAAAAGCTCTACTCTAAATGCATTTAGAGTGGGGATGGCTCAGTAACATAGGCAGGAACGAAGAACTGCCACCAACAAAATCTGAAAACCAGGAAAACGGTTTCATACTTCATCCTAAATGCCATCAGACCAGAAAACACACAAAAAAACAAAATGCACTTAAATACAAAGCAAAAACAAACAAAACAAAACTCCTACATTAAATAAAATCACAGCAATCAAACCTTTTTTTCTACACAGCTAAGCAGAAATAATCAAAATGGTAGCATGTTAGTAGGAAGGAGTTCATGTTACTCCTTGCTTTCATTAAAATGAGCCACATCAAACAGCAAACTGTCTTGCATAACTAGTGGCTTAAATAAGATATAAATAACAGAGCATATGCTGTTTTTCAAACAACTACCCAGCTTTTTAGTGCAGTTTCTCCTTCATCTTACAAGGGAACAGCAATTATTTTCAGCAAAGTGGGCCCATCATCAGAAGCTACTGAATATGCTTCAGCCTCTGCCTCTCTGAAAACAGATTAGCTTGTATTCTCACAGTATAAACATCAGTTTTATGATTTGCCATCAGCCAAAACTGATTCTGTGCTTCCTGGACCACCAGGAGAGGAAAGGTTCCTTTTCCCTCCCCACATCACCTAAACAGAATAAATTTTATGATCTCATTAGGTTGGCCTGAACCATTTGCTCCTTTTTCTTTGTAGGATTAGAGGCTTCATTTTAGGTGACAGTTATCACGAGAGAGCAACCACAATGGCCTGAGTAGCCTGGTTCATACGCTAGTCCTGCACTGCCACAGCGAAGCACGCTGCAGCAGCCACATCTGGCAACAGCTGAGAAATGAGACTATTCCTTAGTTTTACCATGGCCATCATAAATTTAAGTGTAAAAATCATCCCACAGTGACAGAGTGAGTTGGCAAGGTGAAGATTTATTCTCAGACCTTTCGATAGGATCTGACTCCATACAAGAATCCAAAGTTTTCATTTTAAAGGTAAAGTGGGCATTAGAGCCAGTGGCATTTGTAAGAAAGTAAAGGTGAGACTATGGCATTATGGCTAAAATCAAACATCTAAGATGAAATTTACAGTTTATTTGAAATATGGTGCATGCTTAGAAAGATGCAGCATTTCATTCATTCTGAATTATTGTAGAGCTTACATAGTCATAAATCATAAGAAAAAGAAAAAAAGTCTCAAAATAACTTTAACAACACAATCATAACAAACTTACAAGCAAAAAGTAGATAGGCTTGGTTTCTCCCTTCCTTAATCTTTTATTAAAAAGGAAAAAAACATCTGTAGGCAGGAACAGACAATAACAACCAGATTTTATAGAAGTCTAATCCCTTTTGGAGTTGTGGCCAGACACCACTTAATGTAGCCTTAACTTTTGTGGTAATTCCAGATCAGACTACAGGGTATAAATTTTTCCATCATATTTCA
Source organism: Nothocercus julius (assembly GCA_013398735.1). Taxonomy (NCBI): domain Eukaryota; kingdom Metazoa; phylum Chordata; class Aves; order Tinamiformes; family Tinamidae; genus Nothocercus; species Nothocercus julius. Next base: position 1,485,316 of record VZSV01000027.1, on the reverse strand, counting down.
CAAACAAGTACTCTATCATTTACCTCATATCATTCAATCTAGGAGCTCAGCTACACTGTCAAATTATGTCAGCCATGTTACCAGCTGTCAGCTGAGCTCACATAAATTCTGGCAAAGAGATTTTAGTCCCTTTTTTTTTTGCTTATAGCGCTTCTCCACTTGCATTGGAACAGCATCTGTCTAAAACAATGAAGCAATTGGAGAATATATTTCAGTTCCTCCCTCTCCATATTTTTCTTCCTTGAAACAAGTAAAGTGAGAAATAAAAAGAATATATAAATAAATAAAAGAAAATAAAAGAAATAAAAGGAACCTATATTCTTTACTATCGGACTAGTCTGGCAAGGAGCCAGAGCAAAACATTTGAATTGGCTTATGTCAGTGACCTGCATCACTACGGCGTTAAATAAACTTTTATGATGTCTTTAGACCCTGAACTGCAGTTGGAAATAAATTTTTGCTCATTATATAATTTCTATTCAGAATCAAAATTGAGAAGCCAGACTTGTTGGCAGACCAAGTTACAGTATAAAAAACAGGAACTGTCCAACACAAAATGAGCACTTAGTTGCTCTATTTAAAAGAAATTTTTATTGGTGGTATTTGTTACTAAAAAAGTACTTTTACTAGTACTTTTTTTTCAGGAATTCTTGAAGATTGGTCAGCTTCAGTGAGTTGATATCTTTTCCCCACCAACATTTCACTAGTAAATAGAGTGTTTAAAAGAAGAGTTAACCTTCAGCCTAAACCATCTCACCAAACTTCAGAAAGGGTCTCCATAAAGGTCTAAAATGTTTTCCTTCCATATAGAGTAACAGTAAGTAGAAATCAACATAATTTAAGACCACATAAGGGTAAATGAAAAATATTCAGTTAATGAGCTGCCAAGTTCTTGAAAAAAAAAATCTGTGCACGAATGCAGAAAAAGTTGAACAGCTGTGGTCTTTCTTTGCATATAAATCACTCTGCAGGCTGCCACAATCCCTTAATCCTGTTATTTACTTCTACCTCACCTTACCCTGTCCCATTTCTCCCTTCCCTTAATCTCCTTCTTCTCCTCCTCCTCCACCTTTCCACCACTCATTGGGTTGCAATCTCCAAGTGTTGCAGAGAGGAAGCGAGTGCAGTCCCACATGACCCATACTGAGCTGTGTCCCTTCTAGGACAGGAGCTAGTTCAGCAACGTATCAGAAACATGCAAAGACCCTCTCAAGCACCCCAGAAAACAGAGACATGCTTTATATGCATGACTTAAAATGTGCCCAGCATAGGACACTTGCAGACCAGGCACAGGCCAAGACCCGCACACCGCTGTTTGTGTCTCATGACCCTCAGTCTCCAGCACAAATATGTTCCATCTGCACCACAACCAGCCTTCCACATGTCATGGTCCATTCCCAAAGTCTACTTCCCAAGATAGACTGAGCATCTTAATCCTTAGTCATTATTAAAAAGGGGCTCTTGGGGAACTGACCAAAATGAGTAGTGAGAAGTAGTAACCACACACAGAGAAAGTTTCTGTTTGCCAGAGTGTCACTGCACACTTCTCTTTTGGTCCTTGCCTCCAGGCACTACGAGACCACTTTAAAAAGAGTCATGCCAGCAGACAGGATGTCCTTCGCCCACCAGCTGTTTTTGCAACCTAATTTAAAGACATCTGCCAAACAATCATCTAGCAACCTATTACACAAATTAAAAACTTTATCAAATAATTGCATTAGCTTCATCCCTCTGAGCAGCCACACGCAAATTATTATAAGGAGTGGTGTTTGCCCAGCAAAAATTAAACAATACTGAAGCTAGTAATCTTTGTAGCTACTATCAAAATCCAGTTCTAAACCACAACTGCTATCCTCCTTGCACCTTAGTGAGACTGGAACAATGTGACTGACATGTCAAGATTTTTTACAGAGAATTTCAAAGAACCATTCCATAATACCTCTCACCTCCAAAATCATCTTATTTACATATTGCTAGGCTATATATTATCCATTCATTTAACCAATTAACTCAGAATAGTGCATGATTTTAGTAGGTTAACATACTTTCTGAATCATAATATCACTTGCTATTTATAATTGTATTTGCTACAGATAATGTTCAGACACTCACCATTGGAGGGGGGATGTCGGTGGGGAAGTAGTGCCTACATTTTCCAGGCATAGCTCTTTATCATTTTAAAATTGCAACAAGGCATCAAAGAAAACCAAACAGTTCAAGACTAACGCACCTGAGAATACACACCTAGCATACCACATATAGCAAGCTATCCATTAAAACAAATTCAGACAAAAGACAGATTCAGAAAAAAAAAGCATCAATTATTATCATGTGGGGTTTTTTTTCTATCCATTAAAAATGTGGAGGAAAAAACATTTCTGAATTTGTCTGAGAGATCTAGAAATATTTAATCCTTCAATTTATGAATTGAATACCATATTAAACCCTAAAGAAGTCCTTCCAAAAACCAGTAGCTTCTTGCTGAAAAGGATTTAAACTCGTTAACCATTGGGAGACGAATGGAAACAGCGGCAATACTTAAACCAGAGCTTGACAATGGAAGATGTGACAATCTGAAAATGAAGTGCTGCTACTCCCAGTGATCAAATTGCCAACAAAACACACACTGCACTACCTACCCATATTTATTTCAGAAGCTAAAATAATAGCTCATAAGAATAACTTTCATTACTCTTTTTGAAAGTGCTTTCCAACAGTCAGCACCTCTTTCATCTCTGTGCTGTAGTTATCATGAGCCACACCTGGAGTACTGTGTGCAGTTCTGGACTCCCCAGTACAAGAGGGATGTGGAGCTGCTGGAGAGAGTCCAGCGCAGGGCTAC
>VZSV01000027.1:1457411-1468493 GCA_013398735.1 Nothocercus julius | reverse complement strand
ACTCTCCCTTGTCTGATATCCTACTTTTCCCAGGAGAAGGAAAAAATCCCCTGTTTAGCCACATGTCCAGCAAGTGCTACCTCCAGAAACAGATTTCTCCGTAGGTTAAGTATTTCCCCAAATAAACAGTCAAGGAAATATGAAGGGAAAAATACATATTTCTACAACAACCTCTAATAACTCTCCTCCCTTACATACCTACCAGTATTACCAGAACTACTGAGTTGAAAAATTTGATAGCAAGAAGCTGAGAACTTACTGGATTTAAAAAATATATACATTTTGTAGTTAAAAAAAAAAAAAATCAGTCCCATTTATGATATTAGCAGACATGACATGCTACAGAAACACCTTAGAGATGCAGGGAATTGGGGAGATGAAAACTATTCAATTTTTGCTGTTTTCATTGCAACCTTTTATTCCCCCTTTTCACATTTTTATCATGAATACACAAAAGACTGACCACCTTCCTGTCTGCACCTTTATGAAGATGTGAAAATTAATCTCATGACAGTCCTTGCATACATGATCTTTCACCTCCGAAGAAAAATGCTGCTTAATTCACAATGACTAGCCTGAATGCATTGGGCAGGATCAGGACAAATGCTGATACCTATCCATGACAGACACCATAGGTTTCTTTCTCAGTCAATGCAGAAAAATAGGCATTAATAGGGCATGGATCATCTTATTCCTAATATCTACTAGGTCTAAAGTAGGTTGGACAAATCACGACCTAAAAGCCTCTATCCTCCTTCCCTGATTATTGTTTTTCCACTGGCTAGAGCTTAAAGACATCAAAATGCTGCAGAAATACACTGCGCAGTAAGATGAAACGTGCCCGGGCTGCAGTGTAGCATATGACTGGTACTCCAGCGTCCTAGACTTGCCACGCTTAGTTCAGACACGCCAACACAGATAATTAACAGCATGAGCATAGATAATGTGCTGTTGAGCATCCAAACTGATAAAGGAAAAAATATATAATACCTGAATTCATCCAAACTTCAGACAGCTACCAGGCAAGGACTTCACATGCTGGCAATGTTAGCAAATCTCACATTAGACTCCAGGCTGCCCAGTAGAAGTATGTGTGTCTACATACATGTATATATAAACAGATGGAATTAAAAAAAGGGATGAGAGGAGAAAAGAGCATATTCCAAACATTACAAGGAGCAATGGATGGAGGGAACAGAAGTCTTATGGATGTATTTCATTTAATTACTAAAATGTTTACACACAGCCTAAGCCTTTGGGGAGGGAGGAAAGGATGAAGAACTTTCAGTGGTTTCCTTCTTTTGATATTAATGATTTAGACTGTAAAGAAGCTTTACACTTACAACTGTACAATTCAGTTCATGCTGTACAGAACCTTCTCTGTTGAAGCTGAGTATTTTAACCCTGTGTTTTTGTCCCGTTTTGTCCATATATGAGCTCATATGATAGCCATTCCATCTCCACTTGGAACTGCAGGAAGACAGGATTGGACTTCACTACCAGACTGACTCAAAGATGATGTTCAACAAACAGGAGATCCATTGAGTGCTCAGTACTATAGCTCTCTTGTAAAAGGTATTCTACCTGCATTCAGCTATTTTAGTAGAAGGTATCAAAAAAAAAAAAAAAAAAAAATCCCATGGATAGGAAAACCACACAACTCCTTCAAAGCTGTTTCTGAAGCATGAATATCAACTCTAGGTGCTGCAGAGCAACCCTATTCTAAGTCCCTGAGATGCAAAGAGTTAGTATTATCCATTTGTAGAAAATGGTACATTATGAATTCTGAAAGGAAATGCTCTGTTGCCTGATAATAATTTATAAACTCATTTCAAGTATAATGGGATAGAACCTGCTCTGCACAGTAAGACCAAATCCATAATCTCTCTCCCTCATCAACAATTATTTGTTAATAGCTCAGATTCAGTGTTTCCTGCCCTCATATCCCTTGGAAAGCTTCTGAAAAGCTTTCAAAGCTCTTTTTGGAGAACTCTAATGTGTAGCAAGCTATGCAAGACAGCAAGTGATTAGAAATGCACAAATACTATCCAAACAATTATTTTGTTTCCATGTCTGCAATAGACTATGTGAATGGCAAGTTTCAAACTCTGAGATACTAGCAAAGTTGATTTTATCCTATAAAGTTAATACTAGGGGAAAAAAATAAAAAAAATAAAAAAAGCTATAGGAACTATGGGATGTTTCAGCATCTTCACCCATGAATTACACCAACTCTGTTAAGTTTTAAAAAGTGAGATTGATACCAAACCCTTTCCATGCAGTAGAGTAAAAGTGATAGAAGTGTCTGCAGAGTATCTATTTAAAGAGTTTTTAAAAGCTTGTCTTTCATCATGTTACGCAGAGCAGTCTGAGATATTATCTCTCTTCATTTTCCTACAATATTACCTTGTTATACATTCTGATGAGCAGTCATGTTTTAAAACTTCACTTGGCACACGTCAAGGAAAAAAAATAAGATGTTAAGTAGTCAGAGGCATTAAGACTTTGGCACCTAGGAGATAAGTTCTGATTCCTTTGACTTCAGGAGTTGTAGTCTGCATTTACAGCTTCAAGAAGTACATGATTTGGCTGTGCTGGTGGGTAAGTGCACTGCACAAGTCACTGCAGAAAAAACACTCCCCTCCACAGCCATAATCCAACTATAATTTGCAAAAAAAAAAAAAAAAACAAAAAGCAGAAGACCAAACCCTTCACCACTTTTGCAAGTGAGTGCACTGCTATACATAAGAAATGTGCCCAAGGAAAACAAAGCCTAGGAAACACAGTGGTATCTGTTGTGGCAAAGAGTTAAAGGCAAGGTATTTCAGCAACTGTATAAAGTGGGGTGCAGTGTGATTTGGAGTGGGAAGACAGACAGGCAGAACTCACTGGAAGCCAGAACATGGGCGGAGAGCCTAAGATTAGGCAGGGTAAGAGAGAGGAATAGAAGCAAGAACAACAAAGTTCAAAGAAAAAGATGATCATCCATGGCTACTAGAAATGAAGAGCCATTGCAGTAATTAAGGTGTTATTCTGCAGTTTAGGAGACTTATTTTTACTGTCATATCACAGATTTCTTACACAATTGCAGCAAACTACTGCTTCTTCTGTCTCAAATGCCTATCTGTAAAGCTGAAAGATCTTTTTTTATTTTTTCATTTTACACAGGTATTGTGCACCTACACATTAACTGCAAGTGGATGAGATGCTACCACCAGGAAGGCAGCTGTGCTATAATGAACCTGTGCTTGGCCCTAGAACATGAACTGCAGACCACAGTTCCTAAACTGCACCATTCTTACATAACTTGCAAATTCTGGTGAACCCCACTGGCAAAGTGCTTGTCCTCCCTAATTAACAGAGAATCTGCTCACTCGGTGAAAGCCTTTGATTGCTAACGGTTAGCTTCATTCATTCACACAGGAGATTACTTGACATTTGGATCACCAGAGTTTCTGATGTGCTGTTTTTGATGGATGGGCCAAGGCACAGGATGGGGCTGCTCAGGGATGAAGCACATCATATAACAAAGGAAGCCTTTTGCATAGGAGCTCTGCAGCAGCCGCAGCCAAAGGGAGCCAAGCTTTGAACTTATGAAGCAGGCTTTAAGCTTGCATAGTGCTCTGTGTTGCAGACATACAAAGAGCAGAATTTTCATGTCTCCATTTAGACATTCAAAATGAGTGCTTGTTCTGGAGTGCTTCACAACTTTTCTGCCTTCCCATTCGTCTTACGTAAAAGGGAGACACGCTCCTTTCCCTTCACAGAACACCTTGAAAATAGGTGCGTTAACATTGCAAAAAGTTTCTAAATATAGCAAAGCAGAAAGTCAATATAGAAAAAAAAAAAGATTGTTATAGCAAAGGCTTTGTAGACAGATCAGCACCTTGATGATAAGTGGCCCACTGTAAAACATGAAATGCTAATCTTTAATATCAGCTAGCTTTTAATGCTACCCATCTTGCAGCTGAGGCATGGATCCTAGGGAGAAATTATATATGACCTCAGAATTAAGAATTATCCTAGTATATGCACATAGCTGAACTGAAATATTGTTATATTTAAAGAGCCAGGAGAAAAACTGAGTTGCCTCAAGAGACTTGGGAAAGTTTGGGAAGACAATCACATAGTGCTGAAATCCAGGAAGAAACCTTTCCCCTTTCTTAGTATCTTTAGGTATTATTCCTTGCTGGAGACAGGATCCCAGGTTAAACATGTTATTCTAATCCATCATAGACATTCTTCTGTTTCAGAGTCAACAGCAATGTTTTCAACATTGTTTTTCACTAAGGTTTGGCTCATCCAGAATACCCATTTTCCAACAGATAGTGAAAGCTATCTGGCCATTTGGAGACAAATAAGCATCACACTTTGGACTTTTGAATGGAAAGGACAGAATTTCTTGAAACACCAGAAGAATCTGTGTTAATTCTACTTAAAAGAAACATTGAAGTTTAAATGCCAAAGAACTATCACCAAATGAAAACATAATTCCCATGTTAGAATAGAAACATAGTAAAAGCTATCTCATTATGTACTTAGTCTTAGGTAAGAATCAGATGTTTAACTTATTTAATATGTAGAAGAATTAAGATTTCCATAAGGTGTGGTCCATATTTTGCCTGTAATGTGACTAAAGGGACATTTAATTTTGAAGGTTTTTTTCTCTACCAATTTCCACTTTCATAGCACACTGTAGTGAGAGAGAATAGGGGAAAATTAATTCTACTCCTAGTATTTCATGCAATAGTTAAGAAAATATCATAATAAAGAGATTGCTGATGACTCATTTCTTGCCTTGCTGAAGTGCAGCAGAGCAAACCTATAATCCCTTCTCATTCCCACTGGGTTCAAAAGTCTCTGTGAACCAGACCAGTTGTTTTCTAAAGACCTTTAGATGTCTGTATGCTCATTACCAGGAGCACCTTCATAAGCTATAAATAGGGATTAATGATCTACAATTAAGAAGCCTCACAGTGATTTTAGGGCATTCAAGGAAATCCAGTATCCATGAGAATCAAGAAGCACAAAACATGGGAACAGTATTCAGTGACAAAAACAAACAAACAAAACAACAACAACAAAAAATACTTAACCGACCTCTAAATAGCCATCAATATTGAATACACACACTTATTCCACTCAAAGAATAGTTCAGGCTTACATCCTAGAGAAGTCAACTGAGAATTCAATTTCAAATATAAAAACATTTAAGAAATGCTCATCTTAGCAAAATGAAGTTCAATACTAAAGTTAGTAAGGCAATTATGATGTTAACTTTCTACTTGATCTTCGAAGTATAGCTGACATATTCTTCTACAGTGTTTGCTTTTCATTGGCCTAACTCTGTTGCACTCCCTGCAGAGGTGGCAACCTGGTCGTACCACGCAGCTGATAAGCAACATAGGAGAATAAGATGTCTCGTGCTGGGCCAACACTGGTGGCAGATCAGTCCCTTCCAATGGGCTTTGCTTCTCGTTCTAATCTCATCATAATGCCATTACACAAAAGTTACCCGCTTCCAAGGACCGACCACTCCTCATTGAGCATGCTCTCTAGATTTTTGATTGACCCAAGAGACTTTTAAACCAATCAATAACGAAAGCAAATATGACTAGAGTCACTCAAAGTCCACCTAAATGTAAAAGAAAATATATAAAAGGTGAACAAGAAAGAGGGGAGAGGGAAGACTCCGATGTAATTCCTGGATCAGTCAACAGGCTGAACCCCTTTCCTCCCCTCAGGTCAGGACGCCACCTGAGGAGACTCCTCAAGACTGAGGCCTCTCCCATCTTCTGGGGTGAGTGATGATTGTACATCAGAGCTAGCTAAAAACCCCACACTGTAGTAGAGAATTTCCTGTACTGACATCCGAATCCTGCTTTGTAAATGTTGCATTTGAATAAATCATGCTATTCATGAACTCGCCTACTTGTTTTGAAGGCGATCGGACCTACAGTCAGCACACTGTTCGTGCATACAGTACTGCCAGAGCCAGGCCCACAGTTACCACAGTATTTGGTATCCCTATTAAGAGATGAGTCCAGCCACCCCCAGCCCGTCTAACCTTTGAGGATCAGCTGGAATGTAAGGGGATTCATCTCCTACCAAATTTGCGCCCCCCCCTCTTCCCCTCTGGCTTCAAACCACAACACGTGTATGTGTATGCTTGTGTATTCAGTGGTTCAGGAGAGGTTTCTAAGCAGCATTTCAACTCTGATCTAGGGGATAATTGCTCACACTTTGATAGTGTCATCTCCAAAGATCTCAGATGGTTCATTTTGCATTGAAATACTAAGACATTTGCTCATTTAATCATTCCAGATAAACCTGGAAAGTAAATCAAATAAATGGAGCAAAACATAAGCTGCTATAAGACAAAATATCTTTCCTCAAATCTGACATAGAACACCCACAGTTGTAATTCAAACCTTAAACAAAATTCTGTGGCCACTGAGCTAACCAGACTCATGAGTAGGTGCTCACCTGAGGCATATTAATACAGAGAGAAACACCCTCCATCCTTCCTATTTTGCAGTTGCTGCATATTTGGCTTTCCCCACAGCTACAAAGAAGGAAAGTCACGTCCTCAAAAGTCATGCCAAAGTTACCTTGTTTCCAGACTGTGTCTACAGTGACAAATAACAAAAAATGGAATGCACAGATTAAGGAGGTCTCCTTCAAAATCCTCTTCATAAGTATTAGCATCCACTGCAGGAATATAAGAAAAAGACTGGTGAAATATGCTTAGTATCAGCAGTGATGACATGTGGCACCAGATCATCTCAGACAGAATGTACAAAAAAGAAAAAAACAAAAAAACAAAACCACACACTATTCAGCATTTCCCTCTAGGCCTCTCACCACAGAGAAAAAAACAAGCACATTATCTAATTCAGTCTAAAGTTGTGTAGCAAATGAAATGTCAAACTCAGATTTCATTGGTGGAAAAAGCACAGAAGAAGCACAAAGCTGTTCACTTCAAATGCAAGATGCAGAGATGCAGAGGAAGATGCAGGTATGCTTGGCATGGTGATACAATGTCCTCATGGTGCTCCTTCCACTATGAGAAACTGGCTCCTCTCCTGCAACACTCAGATCTTTCTCAAAGATTTACCCCAGCATTTTTACTTCTTGCACAGGTGAGTGAAGTTGGTTAAAACGAATGGATAAAAAACAGACAGTGTAGGGCTAGGAGGGGAGAGAAAAAATAAAAAATAAAAAATAAACACCAAAGGCCATTCTAGATTCCTTCCAAAGGGTGTCAAAAGAAGTTTCACACACAAAGACATTTTCAGAAAAATCTATAACCTAGACTGCAAATATTTTTGTTACTTAGAGGCTTTTATCTTAAAAGGCAGAGCTGGTTATCAGTAGGTGTAAGAACACTGTGGCCGCACATTAAATTTATCTCACTTACATTTTTAGACCATCGCAGTTATAACAAACCCATTAGTATTCTTGGCAAACCCTAGTGACAGATCAGTTGGTATCTATTTACATTTTGCAGTGCTGCTTTGACCAAAAATGTTGAAGTCTTCTAATGCATCACAAAAAAAAATATTCATATTAAAGGACAGGTTGCATTGTAAGTATCTTAACAGAACACAGAATCATTATGGTTGGAAAAGACCTACAAGATCAAGTCCAACTGTAAGCCCTTCAACATCATGCCTATTAAACCACGTCCCTAAATGCCACATCTACACATTTCTTGAACACTGCCAGGGATGGTGACTCCACCATTTCCCTGGGCAGCCTGTTCCAACGCTTCACCACTCTTTCCATGTAGAAATTCTTCCTAATGTCTAACATGAACATCCTCTGGCACAACTTGAGGCCATTTCCTCTTGCCTATTGATAGTTATTTTGGAGAAGAGATCGACCTCCGCCTCACTACAAACTCCTTTCAGATAGTTGCAGAGAGTGCTAAGGTCTCCCCTGAGCCTCCTCCTCTCCAGGCTAAGTAACCCCAGTTGCCTCAGCCACTCCTCATAAGGTCTGTGCTCCAGCCCCTTCACCAGCTTCGTTGCCCTCCTTTGGGCATACTCCAGCACTTTCAGGTCTTTCTTGTTGTGAGGGGCACAAAATTGAACACAGTTTTCAAGGTGCGGCCTCACCAGTGCCAAGTACAGGGGAACGATCGCTTCCCTGGCCCTGCTGGCTACACTGTTCCTGATACAAGCCAGGAGGCTGCCAGGCTTCTTGGCCACCTGGGTGCACTGCTGACTCCTGTTCAGCCGGCTGTCAACCAGCACCCCCAGATCCTTCTCTGCCACACAGCTCTCCAGCCACTCTGCCCAAAGCCTGTAGCGCTGCATGGGGTTGTTGTGACCAAAGTGCAGGACCCAGCACTTGGCCTTGTTGAACCTCATATGGCTAGTCTCAGCCCGTCGATCCAGCCTGTCCAGATCCCTCTGCAGAGCCTTCCTACCCTCATGCAGATCATCTCATCCTCCCAGCTTGTGTCATTTGCAAATTTGCTGAGGGTGCACTCAATTCCCTCATCCAGATCATGGATAAAGATATGAAAGAGGACCAACACAGACCCCTGGGGAACAGGGCAGAATTCATCTGCCTAAGCCACAGGCTGCCAGCTTCTCTGGGAGAAGGCAGTGGGAGACTGTGTCAAAGGCCTTACTCAAGTATAAGCAGCCTCTTCCTCATCCACTAGGCGGATTGTCTGGTCATAGAAGGAGATCAGGTTGGTCAGGCAGGACCTGCCTTTCTGGAACTCATGTTTGCTGGGCCTGATCCCCTGCTTGTCCCTCGTATGCTGTGCGGCTGCTCTCAAGATGATCTGCCCCATAACTTTCCCCAATACCAAGGTCAGGCTGACAGGTCTGCAGTTCCCCAGATCCTCCACCTTGACCCTTCTTGTAGATGGGTGTCACACTGGCCAGTCTCCAGGCGTGTGGGGCCACCCCTGTTAACCAGGACCACTGATAGATGATGGAGAGCAGCTTGGCGAGCACTTCCGCCAGCTCCCTCAGAACACTCGGGTGGATCCCATCTGGCCATATAGACTTGTGAGTGTCCAAGTGGAGTAGCAGATCACTAACTGTTTCCTCCTGAATTATGGGATGTTTATTCTGCTTTCTATGGGTATCTTGCAACTCAGGGGGCCAGCTACCTTGAGGATAACTGATCTGTGTGTTAAAGACCAAGGCAAAGAGGCATTAAGTATCTCAGCCTTATCCTCATCCTTGGTGACAATGTTCCCCACTGTATCTAATAAAGAATGCAGATTCTCCTTGGCCCTCTTCTTGTTAAAATATTTGTAGAAGCATTATTGATTGCATCAAGTAAAAATCTCTCAATGAAAAGGATTCATGATGCATCATCATGGTGGCTTTGCAGGGCTACCCTTCGGTTAAATAGGCAAACTTGAAAGTTCTTGGACTTTGTAGAAATTGATAGGCTGAACCACCAGCTGAAGCATCATCCCATAAACCTTACCTTTCACTACATCTGGTATTTCTAAACTCAAAGATCCACCATACAAAATACTAAGTTCTTAAATCATGGTAATGATGAAAGAATTTTAGCACATGCACAAAATGAATGGTCCTTCCCATTTCGCCCAGGGCACGTGCCTCTTTCCTGACTCACCTGGGCTGGGTGCCTCTTACTCCTCACATTTTATAGACCTTAAATAAATTACATCTCTAATGAAGCATACAGTTAAATTGGAAAAACAGTGTGCTTGTTGTATTAAGTCATTTTTTAGCTGTGCACCTCTAAACTGGAATATAGCTCACCAACTTGGCTTTGATTATAGCTTTTGTAGAGAATCAATTATTGGCTTCATCCTTCAAGATCACCTCTTTGTCTCTGAATACCAAGACATTTCTCTGAGCAATAGAAAAATCCCTGCTGAGACCAAGTTTTTGGGAAGATCTCATTTATTTCTAATTCACAGTCTGTAGTCAAGAAGAATTAGGGTAGAGACATGCACAGGTGTCAAGTTAAGCACTAACTCAATATATGGTTTGGATATAATCCTGGCAATCTGTTCTCCAGCATTCATAGGGTGGTGACTAAAAGCTTCACCACTTCTTCAAATGAGCCCCATCCAAAATTTTTGTCTGCCACTAGTCAGAGATCTGTTTTGCTAGCAGCATAACCATTCCTTTAATGCAGCTACCTGCAGAACATCAACAACCATTTTCATTCTAGCACTATCATCTTTTGCAGATGACTGAGGAGAGTGTGGATCAAGGCCATGCTATCCGATGAAACCTCAGGGCCACATTCATTACTGTTTGCCATTTATACTGCATCTATGCTTAAAGTATAAAGACTAGATTGTTCTTTCTCCATATGCGTGCTCTGACCCTTTAAGAGGAAATAATTTAGCAATTCTCAGGACTGCATTAACTGCTGATTAGTTGGGTGCTGAGTCAATTAAGCATGCCTCATTTTCGTTATTAGATATGACTGAATACTCCATTTATCCATTACACAGACTGCCAAGGTCATTATAGGTACTCTGAATATGGTCTTCTCTAACAGGACATACACATCAAACAAAGATACAAGATTATTTATCCACTTTGCATATATACTGAAAAGCACATACCCACACAAAACAACATAAAACACACCAGCATTCTCTATTAACTTGTGTAATGGACAGTTTTCCTCAGAAAGATGATCTTCTGTTGCATTACTCAAGACTTTACACAGTGTTTAATACTATCAAGAATATAATAATGCTGTTTTTTAACTTATCACATTTTGTCAAATTTTCAAGATGAGCACTGAACTGGACCGCACATTCATCAGTTCCATCTACCCCGCCTGCTGTAGAGCACAGCAGAGTTAACAGCAACGAATGCTCAACAGATATAGGCACCCTCACCACAGCATGAGAAGGCATCGCTACAGGAAGTAGGGGGCCAGGGCACACGATATCTCCGGGCTGAGGCTTTCCGCTTCTGAAGCAAATATTCTAGATGTTGGAACAGAGCCTACACCTTGCTTTTACATTGCACGTAGTTCTGTTGAAAGCCTCGGTAAACAGAGTCAAAACACTCCACTCCACTGAGCAACCCATTTCTTGGCTTTTTTTTTTTTTTT
>VZSV01000027.1:1440044-1457381 GCA_013398735.1 Nothocercus julius | reverse complement strand
TTTTTTTTTTTTTTTTTTTTTTTTTTTTTTTTTTTTTTTTGCTTAAAGCTCCCCTCTGCTCACCCCCTGCACACCGGTATGAATTTGGATTAGTTTTTAGTAGAACATGTGAATTCGAATTCACATCAAGATTGTCTTCAAAGCTAAATTTTGAACTTCCCATTTTAACTTTCACTACATCTCCCATAAAGCATGTATATATACATACAAACTCCACATGTCCTGTTAAAACACTGATACAAAACCAGAAAGTCTGCAGTTAGGGATACAGGATGTGCCTTCTGTTGTCCTTTCCCATAGTTCATACTGAACTTAATCAATTCAGATGGACTTGTTTCTGAAATTAAGCTTCCCGTAATGCAAACAAGAAATATATCCCTTGGATAAAAGAAAAGGGTCCCCAAGAGTGTTTTAATAGAAGCTAGGCACTAAAGTACTCCTAACGCTATGCGCTTAGGTGGCACCAAAAGTATGTTGCAGGATAAAGATCTGTGAAAAGGATCCTCATTGCTGAATCTTCTCTGTCTCCTCATTATCAGTATATAAATAAAACTGTGAAAGTGCATATACTTCTAAATCCATGATTATAAGTGAATTCTCATATACCAGCATGGGTCCCTTCAACTAAGGCTTTTGATATTTGAGGAGGCAGATGTTAGTGGAAATACTGTGTAATGATTTACTCACCAACACAATGGTGTATTACATAAAGACTATGCATGCAACTGTAATTGAGGGATGAAAATCATTCATAAATGAAGTATGATAGCAAATCAAAGCCACCTATTTTCAGCCATAAGACTCCCGTAATGGAAAAATAGCTATCTTATTTCATTGCTATATTTAAAAATTTGCAGCTAGATTGAATGCTTTTATCTAAAAAAATGTTGAAACTTATTTCTTCCATATGTGTAAAAGCTCAGAGGGAGATAACCTGTAGTCTGAAAATTATCAGAGATCCTAAATTCTTTGGCAGTATTTTCACTTGTGATTTGAGGCTTTGCTAAGACAAAAACAGATCAAGATTTGATCTGACTGTTTTTCTGAATTTGCATTAATTTTGTCTGTAGCAGTCTATTTCATACAATGATGTTTAGGCATGGTATTTAAAACATAATTTTGGTCCACTGACATTATAGTTTTAGGCTGTAAGCTGGCACAATACAGAGGAAAAAAGAAAAGGAGAATGGTATTTGAACTTGTATCAGTCTCTAAACTTTTCCAAGAAAGGGGAGATCATAGGACTTGCACTGTTTTTATCATCTCCCTCACCCTGTTCTTTCTGGAGTCAAATAGACTGACAGCTTGACACCAGATATTCTCCAGCAGGGTAAAGCCAACTGACAAAAAGTCAGTCTCATCCATCTTTCACTGCTTCTCAGCTACCCTTGCCAATGTTTTATCTGGCTGCAGTTGCAGGTGTTAGAATTTTGTGATTTATGGGCACAGCAGCACCTCATGAATTAGAGAGATAAAGTGATTTGAGTAGTTTCTTGGGCTGGCTCACAGTATGATTAAGACAAATCTCCATTTTTATGAGAACAGCAGGAAAAAAATGAGAAGCAAATTCAGGATTGGGCATACTAAGGAGCAGACATATAGAGATAACAGAGCACATTCAAATTAATGTTAGGCTGAGCTACAAATTACTAACCTATGTGATCAGTGGAGCACAGAAAGGGTGATTCGGGACACCCCAGGGGTGTAGCCTTGACAGTGACATTGCAGGAAACTATAGTTCTTCATCTAGGGTTCTAATTTCAATGTTGAAAAATGGACTCTGGATACTCATGCCATCTAAGTGATAAAATAAGGGCATCTGCAGTTGTCTGTTAATTATCTAGCATGCAAGAGTGCGTGCAGCCTCACAGACTTGAGCAAAATTCAGTCCTGGCCATTCCAAATGGAATGAATGTTAAT
Organism: Nothocercus julius; assembly: GCA_013398735.1. Taxonomy (NCBI): domain Eukaryota; kingdom Metazoa; phylum Chordata; class Aves; order Tinamiformes; family Tinamidae; genus Nothocercus; species Nothocercus julius. Next base: position 1,455,461 of record VZSV01000027.1, on the reverse strand, counting down.
TGAGACCAGTAAGAAATTCATTTGCTTACTGCAAGGCTAGTTTCAGCTCTGTTAAAACAAGGTCGTCATGCCATTCAGCTCACAAGCAACTCATTTCCTGCTTTCTAGTCAGATGTTTTTTGGTAAGCCTCTTCCAGTGTTCAAATGGCAACCTCCTTTTGACTTTTCCAGGTTGGCGTAAAGGGGGCTGTTCAAGATCCAAGGCTATTTTGAAGTACGTTGTCACGCTCACGAAAGTTCTTCACACGAGAAAGTTGTAATTCTGAATACACAACACATGCATTTCTTACCTTTATGTCAACAAAGATAAATTCCTACATGAGACCATGGCTGTCCTTCACCTCTCAGTTGCCATGGTATTGGAATTTATTTCTTCCAGGCTCATCAAGGTAGATCTCAATGTTATTGGAGAGAGACAAAAAAAAAAATATATATGAATAAGAATATTTTTATATCAGATTTCTTGAATTTTTACAACCATTGTGGCATTTCATCCTAGTTTTGTCTTCACTGAAATTTGCATCAGAAGACTGAGACAAAAAGCATGAAATAAAATAGAAGTCCCCAGGAATGAAAAAAACTTGCTACTGCTACTGTTTTAAAAACACATTACGCATCAGAAACTGACCCCCCTAACACCATACCGCCGTGATCAGATTATCATAGGAAAAGCTAGGCTTTTAATTTAAAGCACAACAAAACCTCAGACAGCATGTACATCCTCACCTCTAGGATCCCGCTGTAAGTGTCAGAGGGTTCTCTCATCAAGGACTAGGCTATCAAAAGTTACCTTATATTCCCCTGAAGGAACATACACAGTTTATCACACAGGGTCTTCCTGCAACTGCCTACAAACTAACATGATTCAGCACTCAGCCTTCTTGGGTTCCACTAAAAAGTTAGAGTGCAATCAAAAACACTGACAAAACATCTATGTCCACTGATCTTCCACAGTCAGATTGTCAAAAGCAGCATATTTTTTTTTTGGTTCTGTGAGCTGTGAGATAGATTTCCCTCTATTAGCGACTTTTTCTCCTAACAAGCTTCTTGCAAAAAGTATCTGATGAGTTTATGAGATAGCAAGAACGTGCAGAAAAATCTTTGGTAAAATCCAAGTTGTATTTTAATCACAAGTTGACTGAAGAAAAGCTACCTAACTTTGCCCAGGAAACTCCACGAAGTACTAGCATTAGGAACAGACCACCAAATGAGGTACAATGCTATGAGACAAAGTATATAATGAAGAATTAGGGAGAGATTTAGCAGTATAGTAGCACTGACAGAGCTATAGATCAGCATCAATGGTAAGACTTCAAAGCAGTAATATGCCCCTATTGTCTACCGCTGGCAAGATCCCCTTACAACCTATGTGCGGGAGAGAGACAGATAAAAATGAAAGGTATCACCAAAATAAAGTGTTTCATAAGCACAAAGCACTATTAAACCAAGTACAGGTGGGAATACAAATTACAAATTTCTGGCTCCCCGCTGACTCGGCTAAAACATGCTGTTTCTAGAGGACAGGCACCTGGCAGTTTTGAAATGCTGAAGTATATACTGTTGAGCAAGAGCAGTTTTATTCAGCATATGCCTGAAGTGAGAACAGCATCCCAAGACACACCTAGAAATGCAGCCATCCAACATTTTCTAGTTACTGACCAGTTCTGGTTTCTTGATATTTCTAGAAGTTTAGTCAAGGCTTGAACAGCTTCTGCCGAAGTTTCAATGACAAACCATTTTAGCATGGCAGCAAGGAATTGACAACCTGGAAACAGAAAGATGAAACAAAGCTTTTTCTTCCATTTTCCTCTTCTGAGCTAGCCAGGTCCATGCTAGCTACAGTGAGGAACTCCACCACCCCTTAGGCAGGCCATCATCCTCAGTCTACAGAAAAAGAGAGCAAAGCTCTCTATCCAGCCAGCCCCAAGCAACTTGCAAAAACACAGATAGAAATTTGCTCTTAGCTTCTAATTCTCTGGCTGGCCCATTAAACTGCTGCCATGATACTGCTTAGCTTTGGGGTACACAGTATAGGAAGGAGGCTTGCATAGACCGACCTACCTCCTGCAGGTCTTGAGACCTTCCCTTTCCCATGGAGTACGGTATATGTTCTCCCTTTCATAATGCACTAAATGGCATTTAAATCAGTAAAGAGCAATTCCTTTTTCCTTTGTGCAGGAAGCAAGTTGGTCCTAGATCAAAAAGGCAAGACTGTATCCACCCTGCACAAGTTATTTCTAAGTGGAGGTGAATATATGAAGCAAGACCACATTTTTCCTGAACAGTACAAGAAGTCTGTGCAGCAATTTGCTGCACATCAAGAAAGAAAACCTCTTCAGTAGAAGAGGCAGGAAATCAGGTATGCAAGCATACCTCTTGACTTCAGCACTGTGTAAAACCATCTCAGCTGGATCAGGTAGCTGCATCAGTTTAACTAACTAGGGTCAATTAATTGAGCTTTGTTAAATAAGCAAGCTGTACTGAGTTAAACATACATCTCATAACAGCACAATCACAAACTTCCATAGCATTGACTACCTAGGTCATGCTTCAGCTGAACATAAAAGAGTGTGTATGTAGAAATTTGAAGCAACTTCATTGGTAAGATGCATGTCTATCTCCTTTCTCCTTCTTGCTCCCTGTGGCAAAACCACTCTCTCCAGTTATACAAGCCCTATTTATGCTACATACCTTTCATTAAGATATCTTTGCCTTACCAAGGTAAAACAGGAAATAGATTTAATAGATTTTTAAAAAAATTGTCTATGCAATTCATTAATATTTTCAAAAGGGAAATGGTTTTAAAGATCAACATATTTTTAGGGCTGAAAACAAAAGCCAAAGGTTTAGCATGTTCAAAAGATAAAATGCTTAATCCCACTCAGTTTGAGATGCAAATCAAACCATGATGGATAGGTTTTGAAGGGGCCAAAGAGGGAGACTGCGGTTTGTTTATGCAAATAAAATATTCAGATGATTACATATAAGTGAAGCGCTTCTGCTTTACAAAGAAGCAATTCAGTTCTCTTGAGAAAAGTGCATTTTAAGAATGATCCAACATTCAAAGATAGCTGTTACTTTTTCTGCCTTAAAATGAATATTTTGTAGGGGTCAATAGGAAGGAAAAGATCAGTCAGCACACAGAAAAAAGTGCCAATTTGAAATAAAAACCCTATTTCAAAGTATAAAATTGAGCAAGGACCTAATTCTCCCCTCAAAAGGGTAACATAGAGCCTCAAGCACATGCAGTGTTTTAACACATTTAGAAGATGCAAAAAATCTTATCATAGTGACAAAATGTAGCCAAAATCTCTTAGTTACATCAGGTTCTAGCCATTAAGTATCATAATATAAACAATCTAACTTAGTTCAATTCTATGAAGTCTTAATTCATAAAGTTTTTTCTATAAAGTAATTTTCTACTATTCCTTCCTGCATAGCCCCTTCCAGCTTATTGAGAATGTATATTCTGAAGTTAGGTTTTCTAAAATACAAATAATGTTTACATTTTGCATTGATCCTCTTGCACTTCATGCTGTGTGCCCCTTTTACCTCCTCTCTCCTCTGAAATCATTAGAACCAATTTATTACTGACAGCTGTCTCAGTGGTGATGATGGCCTGTTCTTAAAAAAAAATGCAGTCTTATTATGTTGTATTTGTTTATTAAATTGCAAGTTTAACTCTCCATGAACATAATAAATATTTACATGAATAATTGTGCTATTTATATTAAAAGCACTTACCACCCAGGGAGCAGTCTTCCATCTCAGTTTCATCTACTGAATTCCATCTCCATTTAATTTTTGTATTTTTTAATTGCTGCTTTTGTTCCTTTATTATATTTTCACACAGTTCCCCCTCTTCTCCCTCATTCTGGATCTTTCAGCATTAACTCTACGTAAAGCATCAGGCCACATACCAGAGCATTTACGACAGAACCCAGCATGAGCCAGAGCTTTAAGAAGGATATGCCTTGCTGGTGAGCCTTCCTCCCTATACTTGAAGAACAACAACAAAATGAAATCCAGTGGATCAATCTCCTAGGTTTTGGTTTGTTTGTTTTTAAAAAGAGCTTTCATCCGTATGTCATGGCAATGGAATTGACAACATACTGAGTCCCTTTTTTCAAATTGGATGAACCTCCATGAAGTGGCTGTCTGCCTGCCTTGGAGTTTCACAGTCCAACCACGTAGCCCTAACTTACAGACCTCCTCTCCCACCCCTTTTGACACAAAGGGCCCCTCGCACTGCAGCTCTGCCTCTGGAGCACCCTGCCTGAGCCTCCACAGGCATCCAGGACTGGTCTCCCTTGCTAAGGAAGGTTTCATGTATCACAACAGGGATCTTCCAAAGCAGGAAAAAATGAACGGTCTTTCAGTATATACCACCTGCCTAGGCTTTCAATCTTGCATTTTGCTGCAGAAGTCTGAGACAGAGCCTTGCTTCTACTACTCAGCTCCCTAGGTAACTTCCCCGTGCCTGGGAGGCAGCCTGGCTCTCGAGGAAGCCCAGCTCAGGCCAACGAGGCAGTGCTCACTGCAGCAACCTGCAGCAAACAAACAGAGTCGTTCCCTGGCACCAGCAGCCAGGGTTTTAACTGGAAACTGTTACATAGTTAGGAGAAAGTACTCCCTCCCTCCCTTATTTCCACTGCCCAAAGCTGATCCATTCTGCAGAAAACTATCCCACACACAACTTAAGAGGACCAAGTAAGCAGCAGGTCCTGAAACATTGCCATCAACATTTTGACATTTTGACAAAGCCATCAACATTTTGACTCAAATGCAAATTTGATCTCATTACTGAAACTGAGCTTTCAAATACCATTTTTTTAAATAAAAGAAAAACACTGCACTGTCTTTAGTATGAGAAAGCCTCACTAAGAAGTTGTTAAAAGGGATGAATAGTTAGAAATACAGAAAATAGACTGTCTCATCCATCTCCATGCCTCTTTGCTCAGCTTCTTCAGAATCAGCTACAGGCCTGAGCATACATTCTTTATCCTGCTGAAACACTGGAGACACTGCTGAGAGATACAGAGAGATAAGGTTGTTTCTCCTAAGAAAAACAGCATTCTCTCCAGGTTTCAAGAACCAAATGTGTTTCCTCCTAGGCCAGTAACACCTGCAAGCTGCACACACTGCTATTTTCAACACACATCCTGAAGAGAACATGGTCACATTTGTTCACAAGAATTATTGGGCACAGGGGGAAGGAGAATGCAGCACCATATGGATATAGACAGCTATTAATCTCCCAGTTTAGTGCTGCAGGAACAACGGCACCAAAATTGAGATAGACTTTAACTAAATTTGCATAGATGCATCATTCCACAAATGAACACAAACAGGAAAATAGCTATAAAAAAAATAGTCATTTCGGAACTGCAAGTTTCTTTGAATTTAATTTTTCTCTCAGACATGATAGCAGAGGCAAGCAAGGTACCACCAAATGACCAAACATGATACCAGCGCCAGTTTTTCCTTCTGAGTCATGCTCAGCAGTTAAGTTCTTTTTAGGGCGGCTATAGGAAGAAAAATGGTGGCAAGAGAGCTCTTCTGGAAGAAGTTCGTGTTGTGGTCCACAGAGAGGGGTCATGGTGGCAGTATGGGCCTGAAAAATTGTCCCAAAATAGGGTTAGGGTTCAGGAAACGAGAGAGCGTAAAGGCTCTGTTAGTCTGCATTTGGAAAGGGGCTGCTAAAGGAAGGAAAGCAGTGCCAAAAGAGCTCTTGTGGAAGAACAGATTTTAGCAGAAACCGTCTGCTTTGCCCATATTTTATAATTTGCCAGTTCCATAAAAATCTCCTTCTGTTCCTGGTTCATAGTCTAAGTATGCCCTTGCAATGAAGTGATGCTGCATTTCAGGATAATTTCCATTAGTAAGAACTACAATGAAGAACAAGGCAGGTGAGAAGAGTTTTCAGCAACATATTTTATTCCAAATTATATCTCCCACTTAAATTCAGATTTCTTGTTTTAGAGTTCACCTTTTAGGCATGGTTGCTTAAGGGAATTTCAAATCAAAGCTATCCCATCTGCCTTTTAAGTGATACAGATTCAAGAAATGAGAATATCATCTGAAACACTTAGAGACAGAATATTCTATCTTTGATTATTTTTGTTTTGCTGAAGAAAACTCTCTTTTTAGGCTTGTTTTCCAAACTAAAGATATTCCAACACTTGTGAGGATGAGAAGGCAGACCCTTCTGAAATACATGTTTCTTTCCCTGCTCAATACTTTAGGATATGAATGGATTTTCTCTGTTAAAAAGATTAAATTGCTCATGTGAAGATGTTCTCTATAAGGAAATTTCTCTTCACAGTAAGATTCCCACATTGACATTCACCAGGACAACCTCACAGTTGGTTAGTTTTAGGTTTTAACTTAATATATTTCAGAACAGTTTTCATTAGCAGTACCTGGCTAAGTATTTGCTAGCTTAAAGGTAGAGGAAAACTGAAGAATAATTGTTCTGCCAAATATCTCTCTGGCCCCTCGCCACCCCAACCCCAAGTCACAAAAGAAATTAATAAGCCACATTCATGGTATGCGTATACACCCACTGGGAGCAGCAGCACCACCACATACACACACAGTTGCCCAAATAGCCCAATAAGAACAAAGAGTGCAGATGTCTCCATATGAAAATCCTTTCAAATAGAAAAGGGGGGAGGCATACAATTCTCCACAAGGTGAGAAAAGTCACCCTCACAGAGCCAAAGGATTGAACGCTTTCAATCCTTAGGCATCAGCCAGCAAATTCCCAGTGAAGCCCAGAAAGCCACAGGCTGCCCAGAACCCAGAGCGAGCTGATTAAAGATATTGTGACTATCAAAACTCTTCAAGATCTATCATTCTGATTTGTCAAAAAAATCCAAAGGCCCCCCCAACAAAGGAACAGTAGTGCTGAAAAATGTTGTTTTATGTCATTCACTGATGCACCACAAGACAGACTTGACTTCTGTTATTTCTATCTTCCACGAACAAAGAGAGCATTTTCCTGGCATTAAAAGTATGAAATGGCATCCAAAGAGAAAACAGTGTTTTTACCAAATCAGTGACATTTTCCTCTCCCTAGAGTATCTACCTAACACAAACTGACTTTTTCTGAAATATCAAATACATATTTCCATATTAGCTAAATGTCCTGGGTTTTAGCTAGAGACAGTGAGGTAAAAAGTAAGGTAGACTCAACACCAATATTTGCAAGTAAAATTATTCTGTGTACAATCACATTTATTCCTTTTTTATTATTAATTTTTAGAAATCTGGTGACGAGAATACAACTGACCCTCCTGTCCTGCCTTTGCTGAATCCCATGCCCAGTTCTTAGAAAATATGATAGGGCAATTTAAGGTCAGAATAAACCTGCTCATGTGATTATGCTATGGAGACCTCTCATTTAGTCTCTGATACCATGACTATATATGGCAGCCATTACAGATGCATTTCTGTCCAATCTTTTATTAATGTCATTTTTTCAAAATCTATTCCTAATCATTGACCAAATCCCACAGACCATGGGATTATCATGTTCACCGATGTTGTAAAAAGACATTACAGAAAGAGCGGCATGAGAAATAGCCTAAAAGGGAAACTTACAGAAGTGAAAGATATTTCTATACTAAGGGCTATCTTTGCCCTGGCAAACTGTTCTGTGCATTCAGTTTCCCTCAAACTTGAAAATAGTAGATTTCAGTCTACTTTTTGTGCCACAGAATGCACGTTCAATAGCCACGACATTCCTTCTCTCAACACTCTAGGTCCAATTTTCATACTAAAGTTTAAGAGGTCAGTTAGAAACAAATTGCTAGTTATAAAGGAAATTCTAAAGGAAGAAAGAGTAAAAAAAAAGAGGAACCATGCTCATGGTTCATCTCCAACTTAAAGTGAAAGGGTGATGGAGCATTTATTAGAAGTTATCAAAAGCTTAGAAAATAGATCTTTCTTTGACAAATTCTGATGATTATTCTATTTTGCCTAACAAAGTATGGTTCTATGCAGCTGTATGAAATATTTCATAAAGCTATAAAATTTTTAAGAGGTTTCCCAATTATTTAAAGAATTATTTTGCATTTAACAAGACTAACCCTTAATTTTAACATTTTAAAGAGTTTTAAACATCTAAAATTACCACCAGTCTATAGGGTGCTTTTTAAATAAAAAAAAGCACACAGGATCAATCTTGGAAATTCCTTGAATTAGAAAACCTGTATCGAGTTTCAAAGCAATGAAGAAGTGGAACTGAAAGATTGGTCTTATACAACTGAAAGCATTGATATGTTAAATCCTAGTTTTCCACATTTGCTTGTCAATTGACACATTTTAAAACCTCAGTAATAGCTTATTGCTTATTCAGTAAATATTAATGCAGCATTGATTTTGACACCTTATGAAAGCATAGTAAGTAGAATTCACTAATAAAAAAAAAACCTACTTTACCAGTTTAATATTATACTCAATTGTTCATACAAAAGACTGATAAATACACTTACTGTGAAGGATATACCATGACTAAGTGAAGTTAAACACAAGTTAGGGGCAAGTACAGTACTAAAGATGGAATGTGAAAGGGAGCTTCAATTTCAATTTACTCTTTAGATTTATTGCCCAGCTGAAAATTGATTTTAAGAACTTGAAAAATAGTCTTTTGACTAACACTTCACTTGTTTTGAAGTTACTTAGATTATCAGGCTGCTCATATACCAAGTAAAATGATTTCATCAAAATCACAGTAAGACTATTAATAGCAACTTAATCTTCACACCTATTCTTGCCACTATTATTGATGGATATTAGCGAGATTAAAATGACATTGACATTTATGTTATTAATAAATAGAACATGTGAATTTCTTCAACTTTCCATTCATTTCACTCATCATGGCAACTGCAACTAAGAGTGCTGCATATACCTAAAAAAAAAAATTAGATCTAATAATCAGTTGAATTGCATGTTGAAGATATTTCCTTCCTGCCCTGAATTTCAACAGATTGCATTTAAACAATAGGGAATGTTGCTTTCTTTAAAAGGAATTAATCTCTCTCTACCCCCTATCATTTTCCCTGTGCTCCTCTACCTACTGCCCCAAGATAAACAGATTACTGGTATCTTAAACCTGATTTAAGAAACTCGGCATTACCCCAACAAACCTGATCAAACACAGATGTCAGTCACTGAATTTCCAAATACTTTTATCACTTTAACTAAATGATATATAACAACAGGCAATATAGAGCCAGCATTTGCTCGTCCATACCACAAGGAATACTGCTGCAAGGCAACAGTCCCTTTCAGGTAGGGAGCAGGTACTGGAAGGCCAGAAAGAAGTGCTGAGGATGCACTAACTACTTGTTTTTATAGGTTTGCATGCCAGCTCACATTTGGGGCTGATTACTTACTCTGCTCAGAACAAAAGAGGTGGATGAACCCTCTACATAACTGTCCTGCAAGTTACCAAGGGAATCAGACACTGTTTTGTCCATTTTCCCGTGTTTCATTAATTATTACAGCTCGCTCCCATTCTCTCAGGGCAGTTACCTGCTACTGGAAGTCAAATGAAAAATGTCTTGCCAGTGAGGGTGCCAGAGCCCTGGCACAGGCTGCCCAGAGAGGCTGTGGAGTCTCCTTCTCTGGAGATCTTCCCAACCCGCTTGGACGCAGTCCTGAGCCACGGGCTCTAGGTGACCCTGCATGTGCAGGGGGGTTGGACTAGATGGTCTCTAGAGGTCCCTTCCAACCTTAAGCATTCTATGATTCTATGAATAAACAGGGCTAGACCAGTGCTGTCCTGAAGCTGGTGAGCGACTTTCTAGAAAGCACTTATTTTACTGCCATACTAATATTGCAATAGCGCAAGCCAACCCTTTCCCATAACAACGGGCTTCCATTGTACATGAATCTCTCCCAATTGCATATACTGTGCACTGTAGGAAGTGCTTTATTATAGGTTCGCTATGTATCACAACAATATTAAAACAGAATTTTGCAGAATATTCAGTGCTGCAAACATACAACTATTTCCACTAACAGATTGTGGACTTTAAAATTCACTTAACAGATCTGGAAATAAAAGTAATCCTCCAGGAAACAAAGGCTATGTATTTTGGAAGGGGAAAAAACACAATGAAAAAGCTTGATGTGAGACATTAGGGGCAAAAGGGAATTTAATTTCCCTAGAACTTCGGGAGAATTAAATTTTGTTTCCCCCTCTCTCTCCACACCCCCCACCACACACACACACACACACACATTCTTTTACAAAAGTGTAGACCTGTAAGGCCTTCTAAGAGCAGGGACATAAATACAAATATTTAGGCCTTCAACAGAGGGGCTACATAAGCAAGTTAATTTCACATGCTACATTTTATTTGTGGAGCAGAGAACTTAGCAGCATGAGGCCTACTAAAGACAGATCCTTGCTCTTGTGGGCCTCTGTCTTCCCCACAAAAACACGCCAATCCATTTTGCTTTTCCTCCACTTGGAGCAAAAATCTGCAACATCATCAGGAGTAGCTCAGAGACTATAGTTCTCAGGAGACAAGTTTCCTCCTTTGGTGCTTTTTCTTGTATGTATTTCCAGGGTGAAATGATATCTTTGAAAAAAGACACGGGGACCCACTTACTGTTGAAGTTGAGTTAGAAGGTCCTGAAGGTGGCCCTGTTAAGGGACAGGGAGGAGACCACCATGAATTTTACCTCAGGAGACTCAATTGATAGAATTGAGTTATTAGTTCCGTTAGTTTCCCTCTCCTGTCCTGAATTGCCTCTATTTCAGGTTTTACATAGCAACAAGGTCCTACTTCTACAGCTGCCGTGCTGCAGCAGGAGACAGCAGGCTGAAGTAATTAGATTCCAGTGTAGGTGCACAAAGGCAACAGAGCTGTGCAGTATTTCAGGTAAACTAAGATGACATGATGCTGAAACAGAGTTACAATAAGCAGCCTTATCTTTTCAGATGCTATTGTACAAATTAAGAAAACCACAGCATATTAAGCATCAGAAAAATAGCACTTTGTTCCTTATTCAGCTTTCACTATATGGATAAAATTCAACTTGCTCTTTCCTCTGACATAGTGATGTAGTTTCTAGGCAAGATACTGAAGCTGTTGCCAAAGTAGCCACAAGAGCATTTTCCCAAGGATCCCAGCCTCCTGGTACATCTCAGATATGCAACCATCTCGCCTGTTTGGAAGTGAGTAGAAAGTGTTAGGGAAGACAGGACAAAGCCACCTGGAGATGAGGAGAAAGGCAAACACACTACGGAGAAACCCAGCGTGGAAGGAGGAGGGTTTGTGGATCTGGGCTGAACGCCGCAATGCAGCAGTGTCAAAAACACCTGGGGGTAGGGCAGTGAGGAAGTGGGATCAAAGCACTGCCAGTAGGCAAAGACCAAGAGATCTTTTATCCCTGCAGAATAAAGTGGGCAGTATGAGTCACAAGTAGGACATACTGGAATCAAGACTGAAAACAGAGGGAGGGGAAAAAAAGGCCCTAGAATAGGACGAAGAAGAGAAGAAAGTCCTGCATGGGAGGAGCTGTAGCAGAAGACAGTCCCTCAGGAGCGGCCCTACTATGGGGGGAGGTAGGCAAAGTACCCCAAGGGGTCTGAAGAGCAAGTGGGAGCACAGAACTACTGCCAGGGAGTTGCATGCTGCTCCAGCCTGCATGACCTGGAGACAGTTGCAGGAGCCATTGCCAGGGTGTCACAAGGAAAAAAACTTTGTCTTCTATTACATCAATTACCTGAATAATGATGTCTGCTGTGCTGGAAGCAGTGGCAATCCTGCCCAGGGATGGTACCTGCATGAGTCGTTTCTTCATCCACAGGTCAGGACATTTAAGTGATCATTTGCAAGCACATGAATTCTCCTGCTGGATACACTAGCACACAGCATCCACTCCTACTCTGCTCTCTCTCATTTTTCATATATCTCTCCCTCTTCCTACAGCTGATCTTTCCTGAGCTTGCAAAATCCCTCAGATGTACTTGTCCAGCCTAGCATCCCCTAATTGAGCTTGCTCAGTTTTGGTTGTCACAATAAAGATAAACGTCCCTAATGCTTGAAGATGACAGGAGATACAAGCTTAGTGGTGTTGAAACCAAGCAGTACAGTCTCTGCTCAAATACTTGAGATAAGGGAAGGAAGAGAAGATTAAAAAAAAAAAAAAAACCACACACCACCACGAACACCAACCCCACACGTATCCTTCCTGTTGCGCCAAGATTTCCAAAAATCCTCTGTAGACACCCATGCTGAATCATCTCAATATGTAATGCACTCACTGGAGACAATTCTGACCACGCGCTGCTGACATGCTACACAGCATTCATACTCTCTAAACAGGCTATCCTAACACACCTTTCTATCCAGTTGAGCTTTAACTTTCAAATTCTTAAACAGAATTGGAGAAAAATGTTCAGAATTCCTCTTAATGGGCAATAAAGTTGTATAAAGTATTATTTGTACAGTGACTTGCTAGACATTTATTTTCTACTAAAAAAAATCACAGACAGAACCAGGCAAAAGCTAGATGGGAGGCCTTGTGAACATGTAATTTATGATTCTGCCAGGGCACGCCAATTAATGGAAGAAAGCCACATGAGCTATTTAATAAACTTAGGACTCCTGATACATAAAATCTATCCTTGCAGATGCACTATATATCATTCTTTCAATACAAAAACTACAGAAAAGTCAGTAAACTAGCATCTGATAGAGGTTAACTAGTTAACAAGTCCTGTCTCAAGAGATCACCGATGACAGGATATTTCTATTAGTTTTAGATCATGAAACACTCAAGTATCAGTAGAAATAACTGCTAAAAGCTTATCAGGAAAATAAGATAATATTCATATGGCTTTTTTTGCTTGTTTTTAGTGATATGAGGGATAAATAGACAGATTTATATAAACACATACATACTGGCACATTTGGCATGGCAAGCAAAAGCAATCATACTAGATTAAATGTAAAAGTTCCCCAGTCTTGAAGGCTGTCTCTAGTAGCAGAGAGAAGAATTCGCTTCTCTGGAAGAGAGTTCTCTGCATATTCTCTTCTGGAAGAGAACACACAAACAGGGTATGGCTGTGGCTGTGCTTCTGCAGAGCACCTTCCTGGCACCAGCGCTGTGTGGGGCAGATCTCCACATAATGCTGGTGGTAGCTGTGTTTTATATTTCTTAGCAATCCCCCTCCCACACCACCATTTCTTCCACGTTTTAGTATCTAGTTTCATGTAGCAAGCAGTTCCACAATTGAACAGGCAGACTTCTACTCAAATACCTCCTGTTTAATATGCCTTGAAGGGCGCTGAAGGTTTTTGAGTACTTCCAAATCATATTATCCCTTCAGATGAAAGGATCTTTTTGGAGTTCAGATCTACAGATACTAACACTCCAAATTTACACATCAACAGTATGCTTTATCATTCTTAAAGGCACATGCACACTCCTGCTTCAACATCTCGGTGCCTTGCACAAAGGTTCAAGACACCTGAAGTCTCATGTTTTGGAGTGGAAGGGGTGCATATAGGGTGGGGGCAGCTTTAGAACAAGTTACCTAATGTCTCCCTTCTGGTTTCCTGCCTTGACCATCTGATCTTTACCTCCATACCAATCTCACCCTGAGTCTTGTCAACTCCAGCAAGTCAAGAACTATAATAGTGCCATTTTGTATTCAAGATCCACATCACACATAACAATAGCAGTGGCAGCACCAAATGTTGTCGGGGAAGAGATCTCTAACTGGAGAAGAGATCTCTTCTCCAGTTGATCCTGAGGAAACATCAGATGAGATGCCACCTGGGGCTTCTGGGGCTTTGTTTTCTTCCCCCCCCCACCCCCCTTTTATTTTTTCCCCAGGATACAAAGCATTATTCCTGAGGATTCTTTTGCCTTAGGCTTATCCAGTGAAAAATCCTCTTTTGTATTTTCTGAAGGAAAGAGGGTTGAGCTAAAATAAGCAACGAGATGTTCTGTGATAATCCCATTCCAGTGAGGAATCTTGACACCTTGGTAAAGCACCATGGTACTTTGCAAGCAAATAATGAGGTATCCATAAATTAGAAAGTCTATGCACAATTGCCATCTATGAGAAGCGTAAGTGAACTATTTTGGTTCAGTGGAGCCTCAATATGCTTATCATGCTCATCTAGTCTCAAAGTTATAATATACCTTACTCATTTTATAGAATAAATTGCCTAACTAAACACCCTCTGCACTCCTGAGACAGCTGTACTATGGCTTAGGAAACTTAGCAATAATACTCTAGTGAAAGGCTGCTTTCTAAGAGGTTAAAAAAGTTTCTATATCTAATTGCTTCACAGTTTAATTTTGAGATGTAGAAACACATACTCCCCCACATTTTATAAAAATTCTGCTTCCAGTGGAGCAGGGTACGAGTCAGAAACGCTGCCTCTGTTAGCAGGGTGTCCCTAAAGCAGAGAAGCACACGCACCCCAGGCTGTCTGGCCAAGCCTCTGTGCTGATGACTGTCCCACTAGGGGGGTGTCTGCTCCAGGAAGGATGAGTCGGGGTCACAGGACACTCTCCCCACTCTTGCCTGCCCCTCACCACCATCTCTCCCATGCTATGGCTGGTGCCCCAGGAGCATCTGGGAGCAGGGTCCAGGCAGGAGGGATGTTGTTCATCCATGCCAGAGGTGAAGAAGGAACACCAGAAAGGGGAGAGGTCGAACATCAGTCCGAGTACTGTGTTTCAGCCCGGCTTTTGTTGGGCTCATTTTTCCACCAATTCCCAAGCCTCCCAACCTTGACCTCCTCCCAGTGAAGTGTCCCAGTCCCTCAGCTACCCGTGCAGAGGACAGCAGACCTCTGCACTCACAAAGTAGCATTTAATGGCCATCAGCCATTCACTCCACTCAACTAAGAGAATCATTAATTCAGCCCTGCAGCAAAAGACAATCCTACCATCCTGTGATTGTGATCCATGGGCCAACTCTTGCTTCTTAAAGGGTTAAGCAGTTTTCACAGCCTCCACGTGTAAGCCTTATGGCTCAAGTCAGACATATCTTTCACAACGCTGTCCACTGAGTGTGTGGCAGCAAGTAAAATGGAACTGATTATAAATGGACGGTTTGTCTTAAACAGCTTTCAGCTGCACTATGCACAATTTATATTTATGTGAAAGAATCATCTTCAGTGAAATCCATTAGGAACTGAGTTCACATCATGAAAAGCCAGGGTGTTTAATAGTAGCATTATAGATTGGTCTTCTGATCTTAAAGTCATATGGATTAATATTACTGCAGAGACAGTAACATTACTACTACAGAAGCAGTTAACCAGCAAGTAGTTAACCAGCAGTTAACCTTATCTCATTTTTAGTTCTTTGGAACAACCTCTGCAGTATCATACACATACTACATACGTATCAGAGCATCAGACAGCTGTG
>VZSV01000027.1:1413431-1437836 GCA_013398735.1 Nothocercus julius | reverse complement strand
AAAAGTCTGTCTGGACAAAGCCCAAGCTAGATCTCTCCAAAAAGATTCCTTCTTCAAACTACCATGTGCCCAACATCTATTAATAACAATGTAAGGAAACAAGAATACTAATGTAAACGAACAAAGTTAAGGTGTTGCAGAAAAAGGGGGGGGCAAGCAAACATTTCTGCTAGATGACTCAGGAATTTAAAAATTTGTTAAGAAAACACTTCAAAAGGAATTCCAAAAGGTAGGGGGAGAGCTGTAAAATAGTGCAGTTACCAAAAAGGAAACATCGAGAAGTACTAGCTAGCAGAAAGAAGAAATAAAAATAAGCTTTCTTTAAAAGGAATTATACAGGCCTCAGTGAACACTAGAAGAATGAAGACAAATACATTCTGGTCTCTAGTGAGGGCCATTTGATAACACTAGAAAGAAAAAGAAACACAACAAAAAAGCAAGCTTCTTCTGAAAGAAAAATGTTTAAGACTATGAGAATGAACTTGGGACAACCACAGAAAATGGTTGAGCTTTAAAATAGTTCAGAAATTGAAAGGTCCATAAAAAAAGTCTGAAAAGCTTCTTCAACACTTAAAATAAGACAAGGTAATCTTTGAACATGTCTATCATGAGATAAGGAACTCTTATTTTTAAGTACTTTGTATATTAACTAATTATATAATTTCTTTGAAGTTATTTCTAGCAATAGAGTATATAATTCTGTACATTTTATAAACATAATACTATTTACTTATAAGTTTTACATATACGCTAAACTTGGAAGGAAGGGGAAGAATCATTGCTGTAATTGTAGGACCCAAGCACAGCAAACACCTTACTTGAATGGAGCAGGTACAAAACCAATCGTTTTAGCCCCTGAGCTGCAGAAGCCAGCAATATTAAGTCTGCACTGAGGCTACAAGGCTAAAGTCACTTCGCAAGGTGTTTGCAAGGTGTTCAACCTTGTTTATTTTTTGCAGTTATGTTCAGCACATCCTTAGGCATTTCTATGGCTACATAAAGACTACATGGAAGCAGCACCATAATTAATACTTCACCTTCTACCCTTGCAAGCATGAAGGCGTTGGTAAGCACAGTGAAATGAATTGTTGTACATAGATTCTCATTTCCAATTGTCATCTGACCTTCTTACAAAAGAATCTTCAGAGAAAGACTACAGCTGAGGGTTCCTCAATACGTGGTTTTCTTCTGCTAGAAAAGTTACCTTGTGTCCGCCTCCCCCCCACACACACACGTTTAGGGTGAAAACTAATAGTTGTGGGGAAAAAAAAATACATATCAAAGCCACAAAAACAGTTGTGGCTTCTTCATTTCTTTGGACTATGTGTCAAGAGAAGAACTGTTTTTGATAAGTAATATTTCTTGGAAGTTTTTTTTTTGTTTGTTTTTTGTTTTGTTTTTTTTTTTTTTTAAAGTTACCTCTCAGTAACCAGCCTTTTGAATAAAACTACTTTAATATTAAGCACCAACATCTGAAAATGAAGGTGAGGAGAACATTCTCAGAATCCATCCAGGCGCTCCTATAAATATCTGGAATTCATCTTTTGCTCCCATGGGGATGTTTAGGGATTACAACTACCACCCAGATGAAAAGTTTTATTTCACATGTTTTCAGCCACCATCTAATCCAGCCTAGCAGCTATAGTGACACTTCCTCGTAGCTTTCTGCATCACCAAAATGCCACTTGCAACCTTGGTGCTCAGGAAAGTTTTGTCTCAGTTCAATTGCTATTGCCAAGATATAATGCATCACAAGTGAGTCACAAAAGCAGCTGTTACTGCCTCTGATACAGCTTTAAGGAAGGAACAGATCCATTTTCTCCCACAAGCAAAAGCAAAGAACAGATACCTCAAGATAAGCAGCCAGATCAAATACCTGAAGCACAACAGAAAAAATACCAGACACTGAACCCACAGAGCATCCACTCTACGGCTGTGGAATTTCTCCCTAGGGTTTCATTGAGATTCAATTGCTTGGCAAAAACAAGGTGACAGGACATATCCTGCTGCTTTTGCTTTTACGTTGCAGCAGATAATCTTATCAAGAAGGGAAGCCAAAAGATAAAGCAGATAGAAAAAAAATCCCACATGAGAATAAAACTGAAGACTTGTACAATTTAGGCAACATATGCTCTTATTCTGGAAGAATTAACTTTTAAAGCAGGACACAGAACACTTAAGATAAATGTGTAGGAACCACCATCCAACAGTCATATAACTCCAGGCCATCTTATCACTCCAGCTCTAAGAGTCACAGATCTTCCCCTCAACAAAAAGACACCAAATTCCCTGTAGAACCACAGCCAGGTAGCACCCAGCTTCCCAGGACAGGGCTCTGTTGACTAGTTCGCTCTGTCCATGCAGGATACATTCACACTTGTACCAGAATATACTGGTAAGGCCAGTCATTTTTAAAGGAAAGTGTGCGGAAGTCATGTCTCCTGAAAAACATATCTGTTTCAGTACCTATTTACTAAATTAAGTAAATTGGAGAATACTTCAAGGCCCAGATATTTCTATCCAAAACAAGAAAAGCAGAAGAACAGCCCATATTATTCTCTCTGGGCTCAGTGAATTATACAAAATAGCACAGAGACGCCCACTGCACATTATCCAGTAACATCGTGCACAAGGAATACTGGCTTACTAATTCTCACCATCTGCCTGCTATTATTACTCTTTTCTCAAAGAGGGACAGAGAGGTGTAACTTGCCCCAAATCCAGGAAGGCCAAATTCTGCTGCTTTACAAGGAATATGTTTCACTGCAAAACCACCCCTCTTTCCTCATGAAGACCAATTTCAAGAGCAATGCTGGAGATGTGCCAAGGATACAAAACCACTAGTCATTCTTTCAGAAAAGCTTCAGATTGGAGAAAAGTCATGGAATACAAAAAAAGCATACATGGAAAGGATACACAGAACATAAACCCAAAGTACAACACTATGTAACTAGCTGAAATCCTACATGGCCGCATGACTGCATCTGAAGTGATGCTATAACAAATGTCATATTCATCGAAATAATAGCAACAGTCAATAAAATATCACTAAAGTGAGATAAGCCTTTCACCAGCCTAGGTATAGACACAGTTTTCTGAGCAAGCTTTGGTCTGAGCACCCCTATCATACACGTTGTGAACACAAACTATGACGGAAGGTGACAGCAGGATAGTAGGAAAGCTTTGTGAAACAAGTATGAACAAAGTTAAATTTCTTTAGGGATGTCAAAAAAGGTTTGCTTGTTTCAGGAGTATCCAGCAATAGCTGGTTAAAATACTGGCAAGTTGCTTCTCAAATGCAATTTCATATAACAGCTGCTGTTGTCTACAGAAGTGCCTCTCTCATCTGGTGTTTTAGTTAACACTGTATTAAGGTCTACATCAGACAGCAATCAAGCCTTCTGAAATAACAGTATGGAAAAGTTAGGAGATTTTAAAGTCCAAATTAATACTACTTTCTTATCTGTACAGAAGTAAAGCTGCAAGATCGTGAGGTATTTCAACAAAATCCAGCAACAAAATTTTCAACAAAATTTTCACCAAAATCCCCTGTTTCAATCTGGGACTTTGCCAAAAAAAAAAAAAAAAAAAAAAAAAAAAATTTGGAGGATACCTGAAGAAGTATCTTTGCTTGATGTCAGCCCTGCTTTGTTTTGAGAAGCGACAGAATGTGCACACTTGAGAATCAGAATGGGCACACTTGATAAAAAAATTGTTTTTTGGGGGGGTAACTGCTACTTGTCAGCCTACTTTGAATTCATAATACCCTTTTTACTCTTTCAGTGTCTTGCATGCAGACAGAGGTCTTCTGCTCACTAGCCCCTCAATCCGTGATAAGTAATTTATAAAAGCATCCACCTTACAATAATTCACAAAATCATTGTTCTTCTCCATGTCTGGATTCCATGTTAAAACAAAAAGCAGCACTGAATCGTCCTTATATCCAAATGTAAGGAAAAAGATTGCAGTGTCCTTAAAGGAGTTGATATTCCTATCACAGCTATAAGAATCAGGTTAATCACAGATGTCCTGAGATAGAGAGCAGAAATCTTTGGTGAAGATTATGTTTATCTGAAGATAAAATGGAAAGATGAGAAAATCTAACCCTGTTAATCCTTCAAATAGTACTGGGCTTCAATACCATTTTCTAAGCATTTCTAACCATTCATTGGAGTAAAAGTCACGTTCTGAAATGCTCGTTGCATATCTGTAATGGACAGGTAGAAAATGTATTCTGTTTTCTAGAGTCTGCAGCAATAACGAGCTCAGCTTCTGGTGCTTTAAAAAAAGAATTCACTGCCCACATTTCAGCTGAAATGCATTAAGAATACCTTCTAGAATAAAATTCTGGAACAGCTCTGGCAAGCATGAAAAGCATAGCACATACACATTTGCTGCAATATATTGAGTGAACTGTCTAGCTCTGAGAGGCCTGATTTATTGAACTGTAGCTAGAGACTTCACTCAAATATCTTCTTGCTGTAGCAGGCAGAAACTAAACTACAGTTCAGCCACATATAAGACAATGAAAATACAATGCATTAACATCAGCATTAATATCTTTCATGTTTGCTCAATAAAAAAGTCTTTAGGAACCATTCATTAGCTCACATCCCACCTTAATTAGCCATTTTTAAAATGGTGTCAGATCAAAAGCAAGAAAAACAATAAAGTAAGTCTCACTGCAGAGACCACTAAGCACTACAAATTCAACTCTGGCTTATATCACTCAAGGATTGTTAGCAACCAAGAAGTCACACAGAAGGCTGCATCACTCGAGCACATTAATTCTAACTCATCAGTACCTCTGGCAAAAAAAAAAGATGAACACTGAATGCAAGGCTCCACAGAGTCACTTATAAGCAGGGATAAAAATAAATAGGGGAGAAGTCTTGGTCATGTAATTGTTGCGGATACCTGCATATGGCATGTTACAGGTACATGCATATGGCAGAGAAAAAAAAAAAAATGAGGTGCAGGATGATTAGTCTTGGAATATCCCCTTTAATATGGCCTCCTTTTGTGCAATTGAATGTTTTCTTGGACCAAATCACCTCTACAAACTTCCAAAGAGAAAGCAACTAAGAACTGAATCTGCTTGTTTCCCCTCAAAGAAATGCAACTGCATACCCTTCAGAAATTGTTAAAATTTGAAACTGAGATCACCAGAATATCATGTCTTGCTGTGCTTTCTTTTCTGTCTCTTCTAGTCTAGTCAGGAAAATACTAGATGAAAAAACAAAGTTTTTATAAAAACTCAAAAAGCAAATAAAAACAGAGACAGCAGTGTGCCCATTTAAGATGAATTGATTTGAAATTAATTTAATCTACTACTCAGAGCCATTATGAGAAAACAATTTTCAGCTGCATCACTTGTCTGCTTGTTCTACATTTTTGGAAAGAAGAGGGAAGAAATAGGAAAAACCCACACAGAATACTTGAAATGTCTGCACCGTGGCGTTCTCCCTGAAGATGCATTGTATTTCTACAATGAGCTAGTCTTCTTTCTGATCATCCTTATAGATAGCAGTTATTTAAAGCACAAGATAGAGGTCTACAACCCACTTTAAGGCACATTTTCACATCATGCCCATTGCAACAGCTTATTCCTCAGATAATGAAAGCCACACACAACAGCGGAAAGTCTAGATCCTAAAAGATTTGTAACTTTGTAATCACAGGCAAACTATAAAGAGTTAACTAGGTGGCAGTTACTTATCAACAACATCAGATGAGAGTTTGAACTTACTCCTGCATTTCAGGTTACCAGTGGCAAATGTACTGTCTCAGAAAGGATCAAAGTGGCTCTCACCCAGCAGTAATGAAATCACAGACATTAAGATAGTTATCTAATGTTTACCTAAAAATACAGTATTTGTGTTTACACCTCAGAAAGCCTGGTGATCTCCTCCTATGCAACAAAGCTTTTAATGGTAAGAGGCAATAATCTTCACATTTATTTTCAGAGTGGAAGTCCTAAAGAGCCAAGAATGACTTCCCTTGTCTGATGGAGAGAAGCACGTATTTCTAGGGGAAAATTCAACCTGTCCTAAGATGAATATCCAAATCTCCTGAAGCATCCTTACAAGCTGCAAGTCTTTCTCTGACTCTAAAAAGAGCCATGACAACAAGCAAGATGTATAACTCTAGATGACGTAGCTGGGAAGACTGATCACACCCAAGTGCTTGCAATGGTATCACTGATCCCCAGGAGCAGACAGGCCCAAAGCCTGCTGCTGCTAACATGGCATCCCCATGTTATCATGCTATAGCAAAGCAAACTGATACTAGACCATCAGAAGAGAACTCTGACTTTTGATAAAGCCCAGATGCTAAGCCACAGAGGTAGCATTTTGTTCACCTCTCTAAGAGTATACTGTGCTAATTACTATGAGCAGGACACAGCTGCAATTAACAGATTTGCTAAAAAGATCAGTCTGCAGCCTGTCTGCTGATGAGCAGGACCCACATTGAAAGAGGTACACTCTTGAAAGGCTCCAGAATCATACATCAAGTAAGAGCGATCTGCTTTGTAGGTCTGTGAAATGACCTTTGAATTGCAGTCAGTAACCTTCTGGTTCAAGGTGTTATACAGTATATCTGTCTTAAAGTGCCTTGTAAGTAGAGGGCCTCCTATGACCGCCAGAAAATTTTGCCTCTAGAAGAGAATTCTTAGTATAACAGCCTGATTTTAGTCTCAGACGAGGTTCATAAAGCCAGAAAACTTCACCTGCCTGCCCAGCTACATTAAGAAGGTATCTTAACTTGTTCAGCAAAAAGTACAATCACATCAGATGACAACACACTGATTTGAGAGCACAATAGACATGGTATACAATGAACACTAAAATGGACAATTCCTTTTGTTTTCAACTTCTCCAAGCAGGGAACTGTTGCAACAGTTTCAGACTATAATCCATTAGCCACAATTCTGTATTAAGAAATCCAGTAGTTCCATATAGGCAAAGGATGATTTTCCTTGACTACAGTAGCCTTCAGAAGTTTAAGCTCTAAATACAGTGCAAGTTTTGACAAATCAGTGGGAGGACAGATTCTACTCTTTCTTCAAGTACCAAATAAGCAGATAAAAATTAAGAGGACTTGCTCAGTAATTAGATAGAGATAGGGGAAAGAGGGGAAGGAAAAAAAGCTCTAGTCTCTGTAAGAGAAAAAAAAAAGTGCTAATAAATCAACAAATGTTAATATTTATACGGAATGAGGTAAGGACTGCAGTGATGACGGCTATGACACCAAAGGCCTTCTATGTACAAGGCAGCAAAAGGTTTAGCATGCAAAAGACACATTCTCTTGCTTTTCATCCAAACAGAAAGAATAAACATGAAAAAAAAAAAAAAAAAAAGGAACAGAGGAAAAAGTCTTTCCAAAGCTGATTTAAAAGGCAGCTTTTTACTATGTGCAGGCCACTCCTATAGCCACTGCAGGAATAGAGATTTTCAATATAAAAAGCTACATTAGTACAAATGCCCTCTATCCTTATAGAAGACTATGGTATCCTGCGCTTGTCTTTCCAAAAGACTTAATATTGGCAAATGGTTCCTAAAATGCTTTCATGCAATGCAGTCACTGAAGTAAAGAGCTAACTCCAGGCACAGGGAAGTTTTTCAAGCTAACAACAGGTTCCCCTGGGCTACTAATGCCTGATGATTAATCGGCTGGATCATGTTGATCTCCCACATTGATTTTTCTTCTTGAATCTACAGTAAGTTAAAACAGAATTTTTAACCTTAACTTCAGCACACCATCCCTCTCTTCTCCCTCCTCTCACAAAAAGCCATAGAAGAGGCCCATTGGCAAAATGCAATTATAAGACTCATTCTGCAGTCACTCACTTTTGGAAAGTCCTTGCAAAGTTCACGACTCAGGGTGAAGTCACTGCGTGTTAGGCTTAAAGCCTTGACTCTATACTTAGAGGATTTTAAGCACAGTGACTCCATATCCTGTCTGTGTGACTTCAGCAATTTGCACCTTTAGCATATGGGAGGATCTGAAACGTATACTGCAAGCACTGGACTAGCCATGTAAGCAAGTGATTGTCCTCTATCTTGGAATACATTTGTCTGCTTCTCTCATCTCTCTTCAATAAAAGTAAAGTTGCCTTGTTTGCAGCAGGAGCTCTTGTTTCAAGAACATGCAGCTTGAACTCATTTACCCAATGCTTTAAGTAGTACATCAGTGACAATATGCTCTGGACATACTCATGAAGTTGAAAATACAGCAGGCCCCACTGAGTGACTCTAGATCTTGTTGCAGGAAACAAATCATGTTGCAGTCCACATCTTTAGCTCCCCAAAACAACAATTCAGGTACTTTGCTGCATGTTAATAGCAACAAAGGAAACACAGCAACAAAGGAAAAAAAAAAAAATGCATGTGCTATGGTAGCCAAAAATAAATAGCCATTTCACTGTAACAGCATTTCGTCTTAAAGCACAACCAGAACTTTCATTCCTTCGTGTTCACTCCACCTCCCCGCTTCATGCTTATCATTACTTACCATACTTATCACCAGTCTTATCACTTGCAAACCACTATTTTGCTGCTTTCAGTTTGAAAGCATAGCACTGAAGTTTCAGATACTTATTGCATGACTCAGTCTTAGCACTTGCAGCAAGATTTAATTTATTCACTTGTATCTTGAAAGATCATTTCTCTGACCAGCACTACTCAAATCAGAGCTCTATCTTATCATGCTAGGAGAGGGAGATAAAGCAACTTGAAAAGAAAAAGAAAACTTTTTTTTTCCCTCCCTTCCAGGGTCGGTTTCTCCCTCTGCCCCTCTCATTCAGCTCTTGCTTAGCTTCCCATAATGAAGTTGCCAATCCAAAATTGATGAACGTCATACCAGGCAAGGAGATCGTATGGATCTACTCAAGAAAGGGCAATAAGCAGGCATGATCTGCTCTTCCCATGGCATTTGAGGAGGAAATAAGTATTCAGTATCGTCTTGTTGTCAGCAACTGTCACCATGTCAGACGTGGAAGACATTTCTTCATTTCTTTGATCCTTCATGCAAGCTTTCCATCTCCCATAACATGTGGCAGAGGTGGGGGCACAGGCTGTCACTCTTGTATTACAAGGGCATTGGTGAACACAGACATTTGCAATGTCTCATGGTTCAGGGTATGAAAAACACTATGCATTCAGCTAAAGAATGCCTTTTTTTTCCCTGTTACCTTAAATTATACTCTACATGGGTCAGCTTAAAAAAAAAATTGTAATTGTTTTTACTTTTTTAAGACATTGCTTTCTTTCATTTTCTTATCTACGTCTTTTTATGCTAACAGCACACCTAAAAGGTCCCTCTTTGGCTTTTTTAACTGAGACAATTTTCTTCCCAACAAGGCAGTAGCCAGAACTTTTCAGCCCTATGCATACTTCCTTTCTTCCTGAGGCTATATATAAGTACAGCCAAGATCCCTTTTTAGGTTTTGCTAGGGAGAGGAAAAGCTTTTTTTTTTTTTTTTTTTTTCTCTCTCTCTCTCTCATTGCTTGAGGAGAATCTGACCAACCTCCTGAGAAGAATAAAAGTCATCTGTAGATATGAGACATTGAAAGTGAACTTGGCTCTACAACTTCACGATAAAATGAGGATGCAGAATAATGATAGGATTCAGAACCTTTAAAAATATTCGTGCTCTATATGCTCTGGTTCTATATGGTCCAGAAGTTAACTAAATTTCACTAATCCCCAGTCTAGTCTTCAGGAAGAAGTGTCTTCAGGAAACTCAAGAAATAGTAGCATTTCAGGGTTCTGCAAATGCACAAATCAAAGAATCAAAGCACACATGATTTTCCAATCTCTTATGCATCCATTACATATCAATTGGAAAACAGCTGGCTTTAAATTCATTGTCTGACAAAACTCTACAAAATACAGTAATAAAGGAGACTGATGTTTATTCTGTCAAGCTAATGAAAACTAAATGAAACTGTTGACCTTACAAGTTCTTATTTTTTAAATATTTTATCCATCCATCTTTGAAATGTTATTTTTTTTAAGTTCAGCTACATCGATCCTGCAAATCTCTTCAAACTGCAGTTTAAAAACAAGTCTTCCAAGCAATTTACAGTACCTCTGATGACTGCAGAGGTTCATTTCAGGAGCAGTCTTATTACATAACAGCCTTGTGACCAGTTGCACAAATAAAGTTAGAAAGCCTTATTTATAGGTCCCTTTCTATAACAGTTTAGTTTAAGATTAGACAGAAACCTAGCAATACAGTCCTACACCAGGTAACATAAAGATAGATCAGGAAGTCACAGAGCTGTATCTATATTGGTATACATTGACGCTTATTAAACCTGAATGCTAAAAAAATAAGACATAACATGGATAAGATTTTTCCTTATTGTGAGAGCCCAGAAGGTTCAAGTCACATTAAAACTTCAAAGAACAAAGCTTTCTTTTTCTTTATAAAAAATAGGATAATAGTTGGGGTTCATAAAACCATCATAAAAATCAAGACTACTGTGTCTCAAGAATTAACCTGTCAAAGTTTTCCAAATGCATCATTTCTTAACAGACTTTCAATGTCATGAATTAAGGGAAGTGCCAGTGAGAAAGTGGGCCAAATTCTGTTGGAGGTCAACAGAAAACTTGTAATTCTAGATAGAGCAAATCAAAATGGTTTTAGTCCAAGCCAAAAATATTCCATTCATATGGATTACTCATATGGTGGCCTCAGTTGTACTTCAGATCCAGTCTGGGCAGGGTCCTCGGAGATCTGCCTTCCCTCCGACACCTTACAGCTTTGAGGCTACCAGAGCCCCACCATAGCTCCCAAGTCATGCATTACTGGACACATCACTAAATTACAGTGCAGTATCCAGAGAAGAATGAGAACCGAGGTTTTATAAAATTACCATGAGATACTGTGGTTTTGATGAAAACACTGCATGCTCTTAAGCTGAAGGATTTGGATATTTGTCTTCCAGTTAAGACCTGAATACCTCAAAAAATTCATTTCCAGTTCTTAGAAGAGTGACATGTGAACTCACTTTTGGTTATCAGCAAGATTTATACAACCTAAACTTACTGCATGTGGGGAAAGGAAGTAACACCACAGCCACAAAGATAGTCTGCAAAACTCCTGCTATTATTTATGCCTTTTTCATTTGCATACAACATGGGCTCCAGTTGGCAGTTTTAGGGCTTTCCGCCCAAGGCAGCGTACTTGGAGCCTATGCTCTGTCCTATGTCTGTTTACTGACCTGGATCAATAAACTCCGCTTTTGTAGTCTGAACACAGATTCTCCACAAACAGTGTCAAAGTTTTGCCTCCTCTCAACGAGTGATTTTCTAGCCCACATCAGCTTGCTGCACAGTCCATACAGCAAAGAGCTAGTTTTGAATGTAAGGCAAGAAGGGAAAACTTTACAGCTTGAATTTATGATTCATAGATTTACTTACAGGATTATAGAAGTATATTAGAAGTACAGCTTCCTTAACTAAAAATACTGCTAGCTCACCTTCTTCCTATAAATCTAACTGCTACCTTGAAGAACTGTACTTTGTAGTGTTTTAATTACCAAATTAACTTTAAAGGACTTTAAAAGCCTCTTGAATACTGAATATTTTATACATACAAGTCAGCCTGCCATGTGAGAGAGGAGGAGAGGAGCCCAAGACATTTGGCATAAGCCTCAGGCTCAAGAGTTATGAGTACAAATTTAGTTCCATTATATAAACACAAATTTTAAAATCTTATGTAAATGTACTGCAAGCCACAGCCAGGTAGAAGCCAGATAGACTTGCAGGACAATTTTTAATTTAAATCCGTAGGACCAGACTTTGACAGAAAGTCCTCCATGCTTTACCAGGGAAGACAGGTCTTTCTACCCTCAGACATTTCCCGACACATCCTTTAGGACTGCGTGAATGCTGGTGTAGACAATGACTAGTCATCTTTTCTTTAACCCGAACTAAGGAATATTTAGAATAAACCAAAAGCAAAACAATGTTTTTAAAAGCTGAACAAGTGGTGTTTCTGAGTAACTCCCAGGACAAGCAGCCAGGCAAATAACTCCAGACATTGTACCAAAGAACAGGCTTCTTGACAGAGAAAGTGGATGCTATGCATGTCCTGGAAACCAGTTCTTCCCCCCCGAGGGACGAGAAGCACAAATACAGAGCCACCACACACATCATTTGCTCTGTATACCAGACTGGATACATTGGGGAGGAGGTAACTATTGGCCTTCAGCAAGAGCACGAGGAAGACACTGGAGGCAGCGCCCTGAACATGTTTCTGAACAGCCCAGAAGCGACAAACACAGAAAAGAGAAAGAGCTGCCGACTTTACACCACTCAGTTGTGCTTCCTATACAGGTCTCAGACCAACTCTTCCAGGAGCTGGCAGTTGGCATCCAAGAGAATGTGATGCACAATATCCTAGGCGAAGAGACATGCTACCACAGGTCAGGTGCAGATGAGGACACAGCGTGGCCCAAGACATCAAGTTGTTCTCCACAGGTACGGCTCAAGCAGACAGTTCCATGGCTACCAGAACAAGTTTACAGGAAATGTGCCCATTTACACCACACAGACATGCCTCAGTTTTACTGCAGGTCACAGGCATGTTGCCCTGTTAAAAAGATCATACATTGCCCCATAGTGCATCTGGAGTGGCTGGTGTTAGTCAAGACAGGAGAATTGCTGTTTCCACCATAAAAATCTTTCACAACTTCAGCTGTTATGGCAGACAAGCCACATTCTTTCCCACGTCATTTCTGACTGGCACATATTAGATTCAATGTTAGTGAAATCCTAGTTTCAGACATGACACATCTGGAAGGAAACTGCAGACTCACATGAGCAACAATAATAGCTAGGCAAAGTGGTGTCCTTTCCGTGTTCTTATACAGAACCATTCACTCCTGCAGCTTGCATATAATGGTCTTTTAAGATTAAGATACCCAAGGTACAGATAGGATTCTAATGCCTTTTTTTTTTTTTTTTTTTTTCCCCATCTATCCTCATCCTTCACTGGGACAGAGGGAAGGGAAAGGGGAGAAGTCAACACAATATTTCCTTCTGCTTCTTCCCTAGAAGTTATCTGCATCTGGCATAGAAAGCAAGTAGGAACTACAATACACCTCTAAGCAAAATGAGTTACTCTCAAAAATCTGTTTAAAATGTTTATTTAACAAGCTAAGTCCCCAAATGAAAACAAGTAAAAGGAAAATAATAATTTCCATGAGCAATGCTTTCAACCCATGTTTTGAAGAGTCTTGTTGGTTCACAGACAGACTTGAGGCAGGCATCCATCATTCACACCTAAGCTAAGGACTCACCATCAGCAGGAGCATTTAAAAGCCTCAGTACTCTTCTCAGACTAGTAGTAGAGAGAATTCACCAACAGATTGGTCAACTTGTCTTTCCCAGCCTATATACAATCTCCTCGGTAACACACATTTGTTACGTTACAGTGGGAGTCTGTGACATGGACAAGGTCTATGACAGTCCTCATGCAGAGTTTTTACACAAGACAGTATCTCCTTATATTGCAAGAGGTGCTCTATACTAATTACATCCAGTGTTTTAAATATGAAACTATACCAAAAGGCCTCACAGAGATCATTTTGTTGTATATACACACCATATACAGCAATACAAGGCATTTACCATACTTTCTGCATTCCAGGATTCATTATTCTTGACTATTGTTTAAAACATAGATCAATAAACAAAGTTTAGAGATGGAAAATCTTTACGTCTTTTGACTGAGAAGAACCACACAGGCAAGACTTAAAATGAAAAAATGAAGACTCCATGAACAGGAACTGAATTTTGGTATTGACAATTTCAGGTTCAGCTGATTATTCCCTATGTCTTCTTAAAAAAAAAAAAAAAAAAAACAACACCCTTCCACACTATGCTGTTCTTCATTTTAAAAGTGAATCTAGAAAACAATGCCAAAAGTCTATAAATGAAAAGGCTCTTTAGCCCTTAATGTCTCCCAGATCGGGACTTCCACAAATGAGCTTTCTAAACATCTTTCCCAGATGTTAATCTTTGGATGAAAATTTGAACCTTGGGGGTCTTCGGCAAGTATTTTAACTATGAGATTTTTCCTATAGTTAAAGTTCTAACAAATAAAATATTTTTTCTTGACATGTAAAACAAAATCATTTTTATTAAAATCAATAGCTGAAATCACTTCAGTAAAATCTGTATTTAGACAGGGATGTGCATTGTTAGTCTGATTATATACCATATAATCACACTAATAAATTTGACATCTTGAGACTGAAAAGTGCAGACTGAGGCATGTGCTGTTGACAAGAGTAGAAAATCATGACAGGAGCAAACAATATTGTACACAGAATACAATGCTTTAAAAGGGCAATTTAATTAGATATACTATATTTTATTATTTTCAAAAGCAGTTATTAGAGAAATCTTCCAAAAGTAGCTTACTGAAGATACTATTTTTCATTCTCTTCATTGAAGTAATAGAATTAAGTTCTAATTCATTATCTAGAAGAAACTTTCTTCCAAAGTGCATTAAAATTTAGTTCACAATCATACAAGTACAGTTATGAACACTATACTTGAAGATTTTAGTCCAAGAAATGTTTAAGTTCAGAAGCTGCACAGTAAACTGACAGTAAGCAAACAAAGCATTTCCTGTTCCAAGCAAGTATGTTTTGAGTTTACCAATTAGCTTGGTAAAAGTCACTTTAACTGACTAAATTTTGTCTTTCCATGCTGTTTCACAATGCACATAATACTGACTATATAGCAATATAAGTTTTTCTTAGAGGCTACAATTGTCAACTGAATTGACATCTCATCTAAACTATACTCCTCTAAACTCATCTAAACTATACACCCTCTCAAGAAGGCAATGAGTCTTTAAAATTCGGTACAAAATAGATACTAATTGCATGATTCATTTGGAACTTAATCTACACAAATGGTGTTACATCTTTTTAAGGATATAGCTGAACATATTTCAAAGACCTTAAATCTCCTGTTCCGATAGATTCTCATTCACCTCTTCCCACTTTTTGCAGGTTTAACTCACCAACTCCATCACCCCTCTGCACGTGACAGTAATTCTTTCAGTTCTTGATATAAACAAATCATAACTTACAGATAACTTACGGATGCAAAAGGAACTTCAATCTTAGTTAATATTGATATTCAACCTTTATAAACAGCACATTTTAATAAACAAGGCGGTTACCTGCAAGTTAACACTACTACTGTGGGAAAGAGTGACACACTAAGAACCCACACAACCATTTCTTTGGAAGGACATTTTTGCCAACACTGCTGCCTTATTGTATTGAAAGGATGCTGGACATTCTCAACGTTACCTCTTAACAAGGAAAGGGCTACGTAGTTATGTGAGAACAGAGACAAGTGAGGTTCTCTCCTCAGTGAGCCTTTAGACCCATGCTCAAGCACAAACCTAATAAAACTTGTCTGAACTGATAAACATTTTCTGGCCAAAATAACTAGATTCACATCCACAGACAGTGCCACCATATCAGAAACAAACCAAAAAAATGCAGTTCAGGAGCAACCTGTTTAATTTTTTTTTTTTTTTTCCTATAGTTAAATCAAGAGCTTCTCTGTCAGTGAGAGGAAACAACCAAATCTGAGTATTTCAAAAGGACATAGCAGTGCCCCTTCAGGAAATACAAAAGCACTTTATAATCTGTCCATTTATATGAAGTTTTCCAAAAAGAGGGTTTCATTCACACTTCAAAACTCCCAGATCAGGCTGGGGCAGGAAGTCTAGGGATCATACACTTTTTCTGGAGATAGAAAAGGTGTACCTTGCATTGTTTTGAGAAAGCCCATAAGAGAATTTGAAGAAATACATGTGATCCATGATGTTTGAGCCACACATGCCCATACATTAGCAATGCTCCATGATTCTTTTCACCACATCCAGAATCAATGCAGAGTTCTGCTTGTAGTTTATTGGTATTGTGTGGCTAGTAGAGCATTGCCCAGGAATTTATATAAATAATATCCAAATACACTATAACAAATTGCATCTCATTTTGCTTTGTCTACCGAAGCCCTCAAGTCCATTTCATTATTCACGTAATTTTCCCCCAGTTAACTCTGTATTAATCCACATGGATTTTTAGAAGTATCTGTGCCTGAGATCAATGCTACATGCAGCAGACAAGCAATAGAGTTCACAGCACAGACTGCTCTCCATGCTGCAAATAATGTGCTTCTTGTCATGCATAATTCACAAGGCCAATTACATATGTCAAAGTCTGTGACTATTTCAAGTCAACAAAGGACAAGAAAGGGATTCAGATCTATCAACACATGGAAAACAAGGTTAAGGCATTCAGCAGTTACTTGGAGATTGAGGTTTAAAGTCTCTTGACCACTTCAGAGCTGTAGTCAACATACCAAAGTGAGACTTCAAAACATTTGGAAAACACAAGTTTGCAAGATTCAAAAGACTTTAAAAAAAAAAAAAAAAAAAAAAAAAAAAACAAGAATTTGTTTTTGCAAAAGAACTCAGCTAAACATTTCTTCTACACACAGGAGAAATTCCCCCCAAAACTGAAAAAAAATAGCTCATTTATAATTGCAGTACTTCATTAATAAACCAGAAGAGAAGAATTTCCTGTTTCTTAGGAAAGCTGGAGTATGTTGCACAGATACTACTGCAGCACTGCTCACGATATTGTGCCAAGCATGAAAAATTAAAAGCATTGCATTCACACCTTCTAAAAAACCCTTTATGAAGGTCTAAATTTATCAAGATGAAAATTCTGGCACAGCTTTTACTTGTTTTGCAGCACTGCTAACACTCCTTTGTCACCACTTACAGAACTTGGTGCTAGTTTAAGAGCTGGCCAAGCCATTTTGCTATACATGCCAAGTAAAAATGGATAGTCACTGCTACTATGAATTATTTTTGTTTGCAGTGCATCTCAGCAGTTCAGAACCATAGTTTTGCCCTTGGTCTGTGTCCTGAAGACAAGGAGGTTTATACTACAAGGCTTGGGAACTAGCCAGTTCTTCATAATAGATAACATTTTCTGGTAATTAACCAATCATTCATAATAAATCACACTGTCTTTTTGTTACTGTGGCTGCTGTTCTCTCACCAGTCTCCATATTCAAATGTATTCATGCCTAAGCTCAAGACAGTAGAAGGGAATAGAGAGAAGGGAAACCTGAGGCAGTAAGAGAATGGGGAGGTAAAAAAGGAGCTAGTATGAAAGAGCAAGTTAAACAAGAATATTTTACATTTCACATCTTTGTATCAGAATGACCCTGTGGTAAAGGTAAGAACTTTTTGTTCATTATTCAAGAAATATTTTAGAAAACAATACAGTTCTTTCAGTACAGAAACTTAAAGCTTAAAAATGAAAATTTTCAAACTGCTTTTAAGAAGTTAAAGCTTTTTATTTTCATCCCTTTTTTTTAGCATTTTGATCAAATCAGTGAGTTCTATTTGCACTGCAATAAATAAATTTGTTGGTAAAAATCTTTACATTAATTGTTGATCTTTGATAGCAGTTCTGTATCCAAAGTAAAATTTACCTATTTAACATGCTCCTTGTTGTACAGCTAATCCATAATCGTCCTCATTTATTTTGCCTGCCTCATTCCTTATCCTGGAGAAACTTTGTTATAGGTAGAAGAGTGCTGCAAATCTGAACTAGTTGGGCCATTCCAGGGTAAACACCAAACCTACCTTTGCTATCAGGCCACCAACATAACATTTAAAGTCCTTCAAAAATCTTTCCCATTACTTTGCCCATTTGGGCACATGGACAAAGAATTCAACATATTTGCAAAAAAATTACAATGCCAGTCATTACATTTTCCAAGAAACATTGGAAAAATACCTCAGAACTCTTCACATGACTGATGATAATACAGAAAGCTAGACATGACTTTGTTGTATCTTTGGTAACATCTGAAGAAAAGTCACTTTTGCAATGAAATGACACCAGTGCCAAGGGCATCTTCCCCACTGTTGATAGGTCATAATATAAACACATAGGGAGAAAACAGTAGAAGAGAAAAGAACTTAAATTTCAAATTCAATTGCGATTAGACTTCAGTGGATAAGTTGTTACTGCTAACAGAGGCAGACTAACATGTTTCAATGCTACATAAAATTAAGTTGACCAGTTAAGCTACATAAATGAATACCAGGAAAATATTACTCAATATTCTGTTCTCAAAAAGAAAGAAAACTACAATGTAAACATAAGATCATGTGTGTAAACACTCGTCGATCTGAAAACAAAAGCCTCAAAACCATTCAGATTTGAATATGTAAAATTCATTACAATAAATACAACAATAAATACAAAGAAATGTATCCAGATCTCCCTCGTAACCCTGGGGGAGAGGAAGAGGGGGTGGCGCAAGGTGTTGCTCAGGGGCAAGATTCCAGCTCACTGCACTGATACACATCGCCTAAAAGAAATAATGCTCATATCCATGCAAATTAGGTTATATCCACTAAGCATCAGAAAAAAAAAAATAAATCAGAAGTTTGGCAACATTAGGCTCTCAACACAGTAAAAACTTGTGTCTCTCCACACAACACAGAGGAACATTGGAGAAGAGCACTCTAAGAATTTTGTTCAAAAAAAAAAAAAAAATCCCACAGGCACACAGAACAAAAAATTAAAAATTGCCATATTTTTATTACATTTGCAATTCTAAACATTTTCAGTAAGCCACTACCATTGGCAGCATGCACTGTATACCTGCAATATGGTGTTTAGGGATAACTTTTCTTTCTGCCAATAATGTGACCACCGTAATATAGCTTAAAATCTATTAAAGTTACCACAATATTCTTGTGCGCAGATAATGACAAACAGTGAAGTTCTGAATGCACCTAGCCTACACATCAGGAAACACCAGTTTGCTTTATACCTTTTCATAAGCAGTTAAGCTTCCTTGCAAAAGAGCAGTGTGGTCTCCCAGGTAGCTATAAATCCTTTAACTTAAAGGTAATTACAACAAAAATCTAAGGCTAGCTATGATTTTACAGAAGTCTTTTGATTGGAGATGACAGTATCTCAATACAGTCCTGTAATCTTGCCTTAACCAAGAGCCTTGGGCATTATTAGAAGTAAAAACTCAAAAGCTCTTGCAGACAGCTGCATTTATTTCATATGTTATTAGTGACTCCACCCCATTTCACAGCTGATCTGGAAAGAAATAGCTGCTCTTTCCCTCTTTTACTTCAGTGACTGCAGCCTGCTGACCTTGCCTTGATTTGACGGAGGAGAAAAGAAAGAAAAAAAGAAGGGAAAAAAAAAAAAAAAAAGTTTTTCCCCCCCCCCCCCTTTTTTTTTTCTTGGTTTTTTTTGTTTTGTTTTTCATAGCTCAAGCCAAGATCTTCTCTGTCAGTGAGCGAAAACAACCAAATCTGAGTCTTTCAAAAGGACATAGGAATGCTTCTTTAGGAAATCCCATACTAAGACCTGTCCTCAGAGAAGTCCATAAGACAAATACTTGCACAGAAGAACCAATACTCAGAGTTTTCACATAGGTTATAAAGTAATCAGGGCCAAACCCTCATGTTAAGTCAATGTGGTCAGAATATTTGATTCTGAAACTCTTTAACAGAAATAACTTCAGCTGAAGGAAGTTGAAGTCTGAGCTGAGGAAGGAGCAACCATACAGCTTTTCTAGCAGCTGGAGCTGGCCCAGAGTCTGCCAGTTGGCACCAAGGCAGCATGCAGCAGGCTAACTACCTCCAGCAAAGCTTCACCAGCAGAGGGACCAACTACCACTCTTGCAGGTCATTCTCTCTTCCCGTTTTTGACGAAAAATTTCACCTAGAAACAGTTTTTGGGGTCCTGGATATGTCCTCGCAGAACAAGCGCCCTCCCTAGAGAAATTTCTTCCATTAGATATTTGCTACAGCTGCTACTTCAAAATCCACATTCCTATGTTGTCAACTGACCCAATAAAAGTGTTGGACACTGTCACAGCTTCATATTAAGCTTTTTTAAGAAGTGGAAAGCAGGTCTATCTGTCCCATAAATAATATTCTCTATACCATGGGAATTACACAAAGCCACTTTTATTACAAAAGTCTTCAAAGATTTTCAGAGTTTTAAAATTCAGCCCACATCCATTAAAATGATTTTCCCCTCCTTTTTGTCCCTCTTCCCTCAACGGTCATTTAAAACTTAAACTAGGTTTCAAACCATTGATTTCCTTTAAAGTGTTTTACAAGTAATTGAATATTTGAGAGGGAAGAAAACCACTGCCTGCAGTATTCAAACTTGTTTGTCGTAGAGCTTGAAATTGGGCTGGGACACTGAAAGCATGTCAGAGCTTGTGCACATCCTCTGCTTGGATTATTTACAGTCTGATGATGCATATTCTGGAGCATATCATAAATTATCATTAAAGTGATAAATCTTACTACTACCTTACTGTTATGAGTTTCCCCATCTCCTTGGGAAATTTGATATCACTTTCAATTGTTATTTGGGGTAGCAGTGGAAAGAAAATGTTTTTAATAATGCTGTCAGATTGAATATTCATGACATCGAGATGCCTTTGTGATATCCTTACCTATGGTGCTATGAAACGGAGACTGCTCCACTGACAGAAGTGACATTGGAAGAACAGGGGTGATGCATATTTACTGTGAAGGGATATAGCATGTGTCAGTTGAAAACTAATGTGCATTTCACTCTAAGTGTAAATTTAATTAGCCACAAGTAGCAAAGGTCTATAACATTTTCCACCCATGGCAGAAAAATCTTTCTTGTCATCCTCTACTGTACTCGCACACAACACTGTGGCTACCTAAGTTTATGTCCTTCCTTTCTCTTAAGGCTGCAACTCTTCAAAATTTTACAGGTGTCCATTTTACTTTCCTCTTCCCAATGGTTTGTCTCTTTACTCATGAAATTCCTTAAAGGAAAAAATGAAGCAATTAGAACCAACCTTGTCACTAATTCTCTTCCCCCACACACACTTCATGCACAGCAGGCAGTTGTTTTTGCTGGAAATATCCATACCTATGCACTCCCTAGAGTGCAGTATTTCTTTGCTTTAATCACAACCATCTGTATTCCACATATCATCTGCCTTCACTGAAGACACCCCTCTCTCCTGAAGAAGTCATAAATAATGCACTGCAAGCAGTGTATGTTGTGATTATTACTTAAAAAATACAATATCTTCCCTTTTCTCAAGTGACTATCAAATTGCAGCCAACTGCAATTCACAGAGAGACTGGGGACAAAGTAGAATAAGCAGGATTATTCAGCGAGTAAAACAGTTCACAAATTAAAGGGATAGAATGGTCTTATAAGAGAGAATTTTGGTTGCAATTTTACCAGTGCACTATTTCTCTGCTATCACCATTCTTGATATAACTTTTTTTCTACAGTTGAGAGAGAAAAAAAAAAAAAAACAACAAAAAAAACCACCACATGTACACAACAAAAGAATCAAGGATGAAGCCAGCGTTTTATTATTTGAGAACTACCAGGTTTCACTCGTACTAAAAAATAAAAATAAAAATAAAAAAAAATCTCCCACACACTTCACACACTTCAGTGAAAGCTAGGACAGCGCAGAATAACAGTATTTTCCCAGGTGATCAACTAAAGCAAAGGAACTTTGCTTGCCAGTTTCTTCCCCAAGGCATCTCCCTTGCCCTACCTCAGCTCAAGCTCCTTTAGCTCTTTTCCTCTGGGCTGTGCCACAGCAGCACCCAACACCCTGCGCCACAGGCTGAGGTTCACTGAGGCTTCAGTCTAGCTAACAGAACAACATTTATCTTCTGAAGGAAAAACTGTACACTAGATAGTAGCAGTCTTCTTCCTCTCCCTTATAGCTCCTTATTTTTTTTTTTTCCTTCCTTTTCTCTTAAGGATTACTAGTTTTGCTTCTCCCACATCACAGTACCAAACCTTGGCTTTGTAACCAGTGAGACACAAATGCATCATGCACATCACTTCCCTATTCTTCATATGTTGTACACATTCCTTGCACATGCAAGGAACATTATGACCCAAGCCCATCTTCATAGTCCCATAGGAAAAGAGAAGAACAAGACAGGGGAATAATTCCTCAACAGCCTAAGTTTGTATTCACTAAGCAGGAATGCAGGGGCAGGCTGATAACTCATTTGCTAAACCCCCAAACCCTTAGAAAGAGACTGGCACTGCAGTCTGCAGGGGCACTCACACACACCACCCCAGCATCGTTTGCTCTTTAACAAAGGACAATAGAGGCTGGAATTATTATTAGATATTTCCAAAAAACTGCTTGCTAGCCAAGAATCAACTCAAAATGTTACCCAACATACAGGGGTTTTTTTGTTTGTTTTTCTCCCTGAAGGACATTTCTCTTTAACTTATCTTCTAAAGATGATTTGTTTGTCTCCACTTCCTCTCTTGTGGAAGGCATATTTATGATCCTGGATGATGGTTACTCCTATTTCTCTGGTTTATGGTCACGTTACATTGTCTATCTTCAAAAGTAGAGAATATTCTTCAATTAACAATGTCCTTTTTACAATGAAAAAGAAAGCTGCCATTTAGACTACTGTCACTAGACTAGGGAAATATTAAGTGTAGCAGCTAACAACAAGGTCTACACTATTTTCTCTTCTAAAAGGGAGAAAAATTAGTTCTCAAAAGATTATGCAAGATACTTTAAAAAAAAAAAAAAAAAACCCTAAGACCTTGTAATTATTGCAACTTACTACCAAATTCAGCAGAAGCAAAATAAAAATATGCTTCTTACAGATAGCATTAAAACTTGGACCATTTTAAAGCACTTATATCACAGATCAGCATATCTGACACATATCATACAGATGAGCAATAAAAAAAAAAGCTAGTGATAGTAGGCAACACAAGCAACACTAGTTGCACAAAATGAGGGGGCATCTTCAGCTTGTGCGCTGACACAGCTTGCCAAGTTTTATGTTAGCTGTTTCATTTGAGTCAGATTTCCCTAGAAAGGTATATATTTATATAGGTATATTTTTAAGCCAGGTATTAGCTCTGTTTTACACTGAACTAACAACTAAGCAATTCATAGAAATAAGATGGCAGCCATACATTTTAAAAAAAAAAAAAAAAAAAAAAGATTTGCACTGTTAATTAAAAGTCAATTGGCACTGCCAGAAATCTTCCATAACATTTAATTGTTATAAATTGTATCCACACATTATGCTATGCCTAGTGTTTTATCTATGCTTCCTTAAATTAAGAAACTTCAGAAGCAGCAAGGCTACCAAATGTGAATGAGAACTGTGTGTAT
The DNA here is from genome assembly GCA_013398735.1 of Nothocercus julius. Lineage (NCBI taxonomy): Eukaryota > Metazoa > Chordata > Aves > Tinamiformes > Tinamidae > Nothocercus > Nothocercus julius. The sequence goes on along the minus strand of VZSV01000027.1, from coordinate 1,414,556 downwards.
CTGGAGGTGGGAAGAAAGACAGTATTTAACAACTGATTACGACCTTAGACAAGAATGTCTAAGTCAGGACATTATGACTGACTAAAGGAACTGTAACCACTATCCCTACCCAAAACAGCAGAACCTTTAAGTCCAAAAGACAGTCAGCTTCCTAAAATGAAAATCCTCAGACAAGTTCAATGGACTAGTTCACATTTATTTCTGGGCTGCATTATATATATATACATTTTTTTTTTTTTTCTCCAGCTTAAAGACAGTTGAAAAGACCACTAGAGGCTGTGGGGCAGCTCCCAAGAAATCAAGTTCTTTTCAATTTTTTCAGGGGATTAGAAGGAAATGAGGTAGTAGTTTTTTACCTAAACATTAATATGCAGCAAGCGCTCTTTAGTTGTTATAGCACTTCTCCTGCAAGAGGACAACAGCAGCTCTGAGGGGCTGGCTTGCTTTTCTAAAGGGAAGGCAGACATCCATACCGATCTTTGCATCAGTAGGTGTCAAGCCTAATAAGATCATCATTAAGTGCAAAGAATCAGGGCTCCCAACTATAGCATACTTTAAGGGTAGAAGTCAGAATATTTATTATTATTTTTTTCAGCAGCCAGAGACTTGTGTAATCACCACTCCAAAAAGCAGCTATCTAGCACAGAGGTTTCTTGCTGGATTTATAGCAAAAATATGCAAAATCTTACTTGTAACATGAAAAAGCCTTTACCATTTTATATACAGTAAGATGTTGTATGAAAGTTTATTGTAACAGCACACTGTATATTGCACATAGGAATTTGAAGTAGATGTGCTACTGGTAACTTTAAGAGAGAAAAAACAGTGCAAGACCACTTCTAAATAGTTTAAAACGCTTGACAAAGTTCTTAAGAGATTAAGAATCTCTTGTTGTGTGGCAGCTTTGACAAGAGATTAACAGTACCTTCTGTCCCTTGTGTTTAGGGAGGAAAAGAGAATTATAATATTTCTGCTACATATAAATAAGACATTTTAACGTGCTGACTATAATAGGTTGTATCCAGGCTTACAGGTATCTGCTAGTATCTGTAGCAAGAAAAGATATGCTAACATTAACATAAGCTCCATCTGTGGGGAACAAAATATATATATATATATATATAT
>VZSV01000027.1:1401748-1413178 GCA_013398735.1 Nothocercus julius | reverse complement strand
ATAAAACTTTGGCGATGGCCTATTTTTACATAGGTAAATGTTAATATGCCTAGCGTTACTTTGTACTTAAAAAGTCACTTTTCTATTTCTAGACTTCATAAAAATCTATGCAAAAAACATTCTCTAGTTCATCCAAAATAGGTACTGAATTGTAAGTGCAACGCATTAATTCCATGCAGCATTCCATTTATCTGAGGCTCTTTTGAAATTAAACTGTTCTTGAACATTATGATTTTAGCCACTATTCTAGCTGTTTTATTCTTGCAAAGCAGTTTTAGTCCTGTATGAGTCAAGAAAAAAATACAAACAATTATCAAGCAGTCATATTATTGCTCAAAAGCATTAAGTAGCTGATGCACTTAGCGCTAGGGGAAATTTAGCATGCTATTCGCAGTGCTTTTCTTCAATTCCCACCCTTCAAGAAGAGGGGTTTAGAAAAACACTATAGCCTTAATAAACTTGGGAAAAAGTATAGTTACAATCATCTCTACATAATCTCTTATGAACTTGACAATAAGACTACGACATTTATCAAAAGATTTTTATTTCTGATCACAGTTTAGGGCACAATATTTTGATCCATGTTGCAAGGATTTTGGGGTGAAATTATTAGCTTCTGGTAAAAGTGAAAGTACGTGCTGCATATGGTAATTTTATATTTGCAATGTCATTAACTTTGCAAAGTCAAATGAACAAACCCCAAAGATGTTTTGCATAACCTTACATATACTCTCAGCACCTAATATCTTTCAATATCTAAAGCAGATGCAGCCTTTGAAGAATGCGTAGAGATTCAAGAGCAATTCCTAATATTTATTACTTAACGAGCTTTATATCAAACAATTACTGTGCAATGCTCCTACACCCCACAAGACAACCTGAACAGAGAGAGAAACATCAGCCACAACACTTCTTACCTTGACTTTCTCAACTACCACAGAAGAGAGAGCTGTTGTCAACATGGCCATACTCACTTTTTCTGCTGAAATCTAATGGGCCAAAACCTTTCCTCTAACCTAAATAAAGGCATTTTAAACACTAGCTCCAAAATTCTTTCCACTGTTTTTCTCCTGTTTCAGCAGCCAAACATGCAGAACCCTCAAAACAAACTGCTAGCTTCTCGAGAAGGTCTAGAGTCAACATTAATTCTTCATTTATATTTCAAGACACTGTATCACCCAAAATCAGGGCCTAACCTCTCCACCTCACCAAGGTAGGCTGAGAACATTTCAGTCTCCCACCTCCTTCTAACAACAAACTCTATCTACTTCCGCTCTAAGACTTTACAGAAACCACAAGGCTATTTCCCAGGTGGGGCTAGTATCAAACAAAGCCAGCTGGCTCCCTATCCTCAATCCCTTCTTAGACCTCAGAGCAGATCATATGTTACATTTTGAGCTCAAAAATATGTATTTATGGTTGAATGTGTTTTCTTATTAACTTCCTTCATTAAAAAAAAAAAAATCCAATGAATTATTGAAGGACATTCCTATATTCTTATATGGATATAAAAGTTCAGGGATGCAAGTCTTTTGGTAATCTCCATTTAGAAGGAATCTTAGTTTTTCACCTAAGACTTTCTTATTTTCTGACAAATAATCTATGATAATCTTATGAAAGTAGCAGCAAGAAGACCACAATTATAGCTGAAAGAAAGCAGTAGCTGATCTTTGCATAGAAGTTGCTAAGAATGACCTAATGAGCCACGGATTACTGATCATCAAATAGATCTAAAGCCCAGGATGTGACAAGACACCTAATCATATTTTACTATTCATCCCAAATATTCTAGACTATTTTAAGAAATAATGGGAGAAGAAGTAATGTTCATTCTTAGGTATACGAAAATGATTTTGAAAGATCGCCCCTATGTTAAGACAAAAGATTTTCTTTGTGGTGGGAGAGTGGAAGGGAGCCTGACAAAGCAAAATGCAGACACAGTGCAGGAATTATAGGGAAGAATACATCTCAGAAGGAATATGTGGGAGGAGGTGAGCATCCTTGGCTTCATGGCAGAGTCTCCAAGGCTAACAATACAGAAGACGCAAGTGCAAATGGAAGGAGAGACAACATATGTAGCAAAATGAATGTTTCTGGGAAAAGCACTCAAAGCTTCATGTTGGGAAAGGCAGCCCAAGAAAAAAGGAAAGTGCTGGGATTAGTAATGGGAGACAGAAAATTTTAGAGAGATGCTTATCCATTGATAAATGCACAGCTAAGAGCTTCAAGGCTAAAAGCAAAACTGCCAGTAACTTCTCTCAGTCTCATTGACTTCGGAGAGTGACAACAGTCACCCGAAGGCTAACCTGTGAACAGCTCCACTGTGAACAGTTGAAAGTCTGACTGTGGTGAAATGACATGAATTTTCCTGGCCTCGTGTAGGATTTCCTAGGAATCTCATGTAATATTCAGTCAAACAACAGAAATCTACAAACAGACTTTTTTTGGAAAACACTCCAACCAGCAGTACAGTCTTAAAATAATCTCACTGACATTTATAAAGCCTTAAATAGCCTTAAATACCTACTGAAAAACAAAAGCATAATCTAGTGGTTTATGTAGAAAATACACAGAGCAGCCTCTCCTGTATTCTTACAGAAGAGCTTATTATTATTTTACAGTCTTCAATTCACCTGATTTTTGAAAGCATGTGCTTATTCAGGGACAGAGAAAGACACACAGATAAATTGGTGGTGGTCCTAAAATATGATCTACATTTTTGCAAGCCTGATAATGTTAGACACCTCTGGAAACGTCACTTGAGTACAAAAATGCTTTTCAGAAAGCAGGGACTTTTAAAATTTCAGATTAAGTCATTCCATAGTCTGCATTGACAGCAAATACACCAAGCTCTTGCACGAAAGGTGAACAATCAGCCCACTCTACACTCTTCATTAATCATGCAAGAAGCAATTTCAGAGACTGGGATCTTTAAAAGCAAATGTTGTCACGGAAAGACACGTTTACTTAGAAGCCTTTAGAATATTTGTCTCACCTATTTTTCCATAACCACACCTGAGCTCAGTCTATTTAAGAGCAACCCAATCAGTCAAGTTCTTTAATAACAGGAGATTCAAAAGCTTTGCAATAAGCATATCCCTAGGCTTTTCATTTCCAAATAGAATCTTAAAAACATGAATCAAATAAGCAGAAAACAAGGCTTGGAGAAGTCTGACAAGACCCTACATTTTTAAACCTAAATTAAACATTATCTTGTGCATTCTGATTTCCATTTTAACCAATCGAACCATTCACACAGAGCTCTTTAAGAGAACAAATAGGTCCCATTTAGTGTTGGGTTGGATTAGACATTTCTAAATACCATTCTGAATTTAGGAAGAAAAGGGAAGGAGCAGAATTTTTCAGAGACCAGTTCTACAGTCTTGGTGGAAGTCAGCAGCACTGGAAAATACTTGGCTAGCTATAGATGAGGTCTTGTAGGTCTTATTCAGGCAAAAATCAACATAAATGCCCACAGAAGTGTGTAAGCTTTCACAGCAAAGGATGCTGAATTTGAGGCAGTAATTATATTTAACTTGGACAAATGCATCATTCAGTCATGTGGAAGACGCATTTTCCTTCACTCACTTAGCCACTCCACTATATGGCTTAGATCTCTTTTTCTTGTGCCTCTCTAGTAGTTTTGAAAATGGCTCCAAGATGACAAAGACCATACTTGTCAATGGAAATAACAGTGCCTCATAGACTTTCGTAGAAGATTTTTAACAGATCTGGGCCAGAACAAAATCAGCCAGTTCACTGAGCCAAGCCCCTTGGGCAAAGACCACAGACATTTATTATCAGAATAATTCTGGTAGCCTATTAGCAGGAAATGAAGCTATTAGTTTTCAGATGAGGAATCTGATTGAGCAAAATGCTCTGAAGACAACCAAAGAGAAAGTTTTAACCTTAGGAGGTACAGTGGGAGATACTTGACCTCCAGAAATGAATTCCCAAGGATTCTGAAACTCCTGTGTTTGAATTTGAAGGTGTCAAAGCACAGCAAAAGCTCTTCCTCATTTTAAGCAGGTAGAATTTCCTTTCTTCTGTTCTCTATAGCTCTCCTGACATCAGCCCATATTGCATAACGTGTATTTTTTACATCTGTTGTTATTATATTGCATTGAATCTTTCCTCTAGAAAAATGTAGAAAAATTGTTTAGGTAAATACAAGCTGCAAGGGCTGAGAAAGCCTAGAAAAAGTTACCTCACCTATCAGTTTTTTGGGGCTTTTTTTTGTTCGTTTTTTTTTTTTTTTTTTTTTTTTTTTTTTTTTTTTTTTTGCTTTTATGCCTTTTTGTTGTCTTATCTTACTAGTTTGGAAGAAGGAGTTGTCTCCTACTTATTGCATCTGACATCTCTAATACAGTGGAGCTTCTGGCCTTTGTCAAGACCTTCAAAGTGCAATTTTAATAGAAATAATTCTAACAAGAAAGATAGGAAAAACAGAAACAAACAAGCAAACAAAAAAACTAATGTACAGAAAGGACAGAAACAGAAATATATAAATGACCCAACATGGCAAGAAAAAGGAAAAACGATACTCAAAAGAAAAACAGAAGAAAAACACACTGGAGTGAAGGCAATATCTAGAAAAGTTAGGAGAGAGTGTAATAATGTCAAACAAGGCAGAAGCTTCTGCCTTGTTTCTTCTCTTCAACTAAAAGAGCTTCAGACTGTGCTGAAGTGGAATGAAATATATTTTCTCTCAACTTAATAGTGGTTATTCTTCTTCCGAGCAGAACACCTACTGGCAGTTTGGCATTTATTTAAGGCTTTTCTTTTGCCATTTTCTGAAATTATCCCCATGCCACTGCATTTTTTATCAACATTGACAGATTTCTAGAAGCACTAGTAATATCAATAGCATGATCAGTATTTATGCAAGGCATTTCTCTTCAGGGGAAAAAAAAAAAAAAAGAGATACTCATTTTTTTCATTACTGCCAAATTCCAAAGCTGTTATTTATATTACTGTTTTATATCTGATAGCAAGCCTTTTGGATTGAGGTATCATTTATATTCTAATGATTATCTGAATAAGGACATTATTACCTGTATAGCTGCAAGCCTACTGTTACTTTTTTTGCCATGTAATTAGCATTTTGCCTTTTGTTAATCAAACTCATACCTGTCCAGCACCATACTGCTCTAAGGATACTAGTATGGGTGTACGTGTGAGTGTGCACGTGTGATCATGGCAGCTGACAGAACAGCAGCACCCAGCCGTGTGCAAAATACAATTTCTATCAAATAAAAACTGCCATTCCCAGAGACAACAATCTGCCTAAAGAAGGAAACTGGTAAGTGTAGTTACCTAGTAATTTAGCAGTGATCATGACCAGAATTTCTCTAGTGGCTCTCATCCTGATGGTTTCCTCAAACACTTATGTTCTTTATTATGATTAAGAATAAATTTGATACTTAATGAGGGTTGAGATAGCCACCTAATCCCTTATGCATTTGTCACTTTGGATGCAGGTTTGTATTCCCCAGTCTCTGCCCCTCCGTGGAGGATGTCTGCACTTTTGGAGAAAGGAGGAAAGACTATGGACTTTGCTGGCTTCTGTAGGCCATTTGGTTATAGTGTGTTCATACACACTGATATATACTGACTTGAAGAATGCTAACATCTGAGGTTGTACTGAAAGCACAATGAACAACTGGAGTAGAAAATACTAAGCATAAGGGAGAGAGATTAAACTCTGCCCTCGTATAATCTAGCTATAAACCGGGATATCAGCATATGGGCAGTCTTGCTCTCCCTTTCAGCTATGTCTCTTACTCAGTTTTCACTGTCAGGAAACACATTTTTTTTTTTTTTTTTTTATGTTATATGGTAGAAAGGCCTTATGTTTTCTTTCTCCCTGACTTTCTGCTTCATTCCTCTTCTCCTGTACCTTATACAACAACTAACATTCATACTTTTCAAAGGCTCATTCTCCTTCTCATTCCTCTTCCTCTCTCTCCTTGGAAGTTGTGGCATCTCCTTTCTCCTTTTTCCAGGAGGGAGCCTTGGCCACTTAGCTCTCCATTTTCCTTTAGCGAAGGGTAACCCACCATGACCAGCACCATATATTACCCTAAATCTGCCATAGGGCATGCTGGAGCTTAATTTGATGTATTTGTGATGAGGGTAAGTTTGAATACGTGGAGCATATTACTTATGGAGGGTAAACATTTTTACATTTCCCTGTGTTGATACACAACAACAAGATACGTGCATTTCATTAAGCAAAAATTATCAGCTGTTTTCCTAAATAACAATCTTCAGTCAAACTGAAGAGAGCTGAAAGTGTTTTAATTACAGGATGGGAACAACTAGCCTGATTTTGAGAGGCACTAAGCACCTGCTATTCTAAACCTTGAACGATCTGTCACTGTCAGGAATTAACCCCTACCCTGACCCTCACTGAGGTTCTAGTGTCACAAGTTACACTTACAGCTGCACAGGAAAAAAATTATGAGGTTGAAATCTTTACTGCTTGCACACAGGAATATAAATAATTTTGTGAAACCTGTCTTCTAACCAAAGTTAACCTGGCATCTTCACGTGAAAATTTGTCCCAAATGTGTAGATCTTTGCGGTGAGGCAGAAAAGGCAAGAACAGTGAAGTGAAAGCCCCTCAATGATCCCAGAAATCTGCAACAACTTCAAAAGGTGCTTCTGATGCCAAATACCAGCAGCTGCACTGTAGGCAGCAGTCTCCTCCTCACCTCTCCCATCCCATCCTATCTATTGAGCCTTCTCACACCTCTGGCACCATTGCCACGACAACTGCAAAAACCTCACTAAGATCCCTTTTTTTTGTTTTTTATCTTCTTAGTGTTATCTTGGTAATAGGTAGTCCACAGTCTTCTTATCTGGCACAATACTGTTATCATGCTTTCTGTATTTATGCGCACGCAGAGACATACTAGTCTCGTCTTTAAAACTTTGACCTGAGATCCTCACAGAAAAAAAATGGAATTAGAATAGCCATCAGCTTTGTCTATACAACTAATTTTAAATCCTTCTCACCCCCAGTGGATTTGCCTGAGCCACAGCACCTACAAGATGCAGCCCTGGCCTCTGCTCTCCTCCGAGCTGTGTCCGGACCAACTCCGAGCACTAGCTGGTGCAGACTAACACAACACCAATGAGATTAGCAGTTAAACAGCATAGGTCATGTTCAAGCCCATGCCCTGGTCCTGCCAAGTTTATTGATAAAGAAGGAGCCTTGGAAGTCTGCATAGTCATGCTCTGAACTGACAGGGGAGGAGGCAGCTCTGACTACCTATTAACTTCCTAAACCATCTTCAAAAAGCAGGAGTTTTGCCATATTATTCTAACAAGTGTTATGTATCCTCACCAGAGCAAAGGTCAACTACTATCTTTGTGGTCTCAAACAAATGCCTGTCAAGGAAGAAGCATACAAGGGAACACTCCCACATGCTTAAGACTGTGGATAAGATCTAGGCTGAGAAAAAAGATGGGCTGTCAACAAACCCCAGGCACCAAATTTACATTAGCAAATGGGAAAGGATGGAGCAGCAGGGAACAACCAACACTGCTTCACATCCCTGCAACACCCAGAAACACAGCCTGGAAGCACGGGAACCCCTCACAGGAGACATAAACAATCCATTTTATTTGTGGCACAAAGAGGAGTTAACTGTGGCGTAAAAGCCCACTGGTCTATAGAGGCACTGAATCTCCTGTGTTCAGCAGGAAAAGCTTGCAAAGGAGAGCGGCTTACAGACCAGCTCCGATCTTCATTCCACTTTGTTCTGCTATGCTGACAGGGAGAGTTTGCAGAGAGAAAAGAGAGGGAAGAAGAGAAAAGCAACCTAGACTTCATGACTTGCTACCGGAATTTCACATAGCAGGGTGAGCTGGGGCTCCCTTGCTCTCCTTCCCCTCAGTTTTATCAGCCAGCTCATTTTTCCCTATCACACAGCCCTGCACAGGGGAGCAGAGAACCAGACAAGGAGCCATTAGCTGCCACCTACAGCAAATAAGCAGCTCTGTAACTCAAGCGTCTTCCCCAGGCTCTGCACACACCACAGGGCTGCTGCTTTTTGATCCCCCAAGGTGATAACGCAAGGAGCTGAGAACAGCTGCCTTTTGAGGTGATTCATGTCAGTCTTCCACAGCCTTAGTGAAGTCTTCAGATCTAGATTTTCCTGTTTAAAGTCGCTTAAACACTAAAATGGACAGAAATCCCTGCTGGGTTTTTCTTGACTTCCCTAAGTCTCCTGACAGGAGACAGACTTCGAGAAGTATCTCTGGATACATTTCTGAGACGCTGGCAACTAACTGTCAGTTCAAGGGAGAAGATGAGATTAGCATCATCACAGGTGGTGAAACTGTTTAGAAACAAAAAATGGGGAATATAATCTTGAGTTCAAGGAGCACAGCTGGTTTTTCTTTCTTTCTTTCTTTCTTTTTTTCTTTCTTTCTTTCTTTCTTTCTTTCTTTCTTTCTTTCTTTCTTTCGTTCTTTCTTTCGTTCTTTCTTTCGTTCTTTCTTTCTTTCGTTCTTTCTTTCTTTCGTTCTTTCTTTCTTTCTTTCTTTTTCTTTTTTTGCTTGTTTATTTTTGGTAAGGACACTTCTCTCTGGATCATGAGTCTCTGAGAAAGGAATCAAAACATGTGCAATTACAATTACCTGCCACTGGCCAGTTCTGTAGTTGTTTGCTATTTATCATTCAAAGGATCCCCTGTTATTATTTGTGTTATCTTGGAGACCAAGTCCAGGATCATCACCTTAAAAAGAAAAGCTTGTGGAAACTCAAGGCAGAAAGATTGGCTCAAAAATCTTGAAATCTCAGTACATAAAAATGTGTACTGCAATGGCCATCCATGCAGCTAGTACTTCTTTGGCCTAACAATTTTTCAAATGCAAGGGATAGACTGGCTTTAGACAGTTTGTTTTAGTTTACTAAAGCAAATATCACCAAAGCTAAGCAAAACTCTTCCACAGGTGCTTTACTTTTTAGGGTGACATATGCTTTTAAAAAAGAAACTTTAAATAAACAAGAAGTGCCTTTTTTTTTTTTTCCCTAAGCCCTATGGTTAGCTTTGCTGTAGAACAGCTTGCTGCACAGATATTGATACCAAAAGTATTAAAGCATTAAAAAAGTGATTATAGACACCCATGTAAAAAAAGATCCCTGAAGGTGATTACATAGAATCCTAGAATCATACATAGGTACAGCTAGAATTTCACACTTGGAAAGTCCCTAAGCTTCAGCAAGATGAGAGAGCATATCAGGACAAGGATCACTGTATTTGCCTGGCTATTTTTTCTAAATTCCCACTGCCAGCTCTTCTCAGAGAGAAGATAATGGACTTAGGAGGACCTTCTGCCTGACCTAGGATGACTGTTCCTACCTAAAAGAAAACAACAAAAAACCCACTTTGAAAAGAGAAAACAAGGTTTAAGTTGCTATCTGCTACAATTAAAACAGAAAAACTCCTTCTTGTTATCACCAAAGCCCTTGCTGTGGAACACACCAGCTAGTCAAGATGCCATTGCATTGAATAGGGGGCAGTTTTGCCCCAAAACGCATGATCTCAAGGTAAGCCACAGTTTAACACAACCAAAAGATGAAGCAAAGCATGAAATTGCAGCCATAAGCAAATCCCAAGTGTGATGTGATCACCACACCACGGGAAGCAGGGGTCCTAAGGGAATATCTAAGGGAGGAACTGGAGCAATATCTTGCTTTCACTGTGACAACCCATGCTTGTGCACAGTCTTGAGAATTACTACAAAATTTGTGTCCCCATCAATGTCACTTGGCATTTTTACCTAGGAGAAAATCCTTTTAAAAGGTTTATAAGCACTGTAGAAAATCATGTACTACACCATGTGCTAAATTGTCAGTTCTACAGAAGTGCTTCACATCCCCTTTGAAGTGACTGTAATGGCATCAATCTGAGGCCAAAAGCACATCACAGACCAAGCACAGGTTAACCATAAACAGTCAACTCTATTTACCAGGAGCAATAGACTGAGTGAAACTGTTTTTCTTAACCTGTGTTATCTCTAAGGTCACTTGCACTACAATTAAAACATCATTCATCAAATCAAACAATAGCAGGAGATGTGCTTGAGTGGGGGCAGAGGGAGGAATGACTGCATTTGCTAATGCCAAACACCACAAAAGGAAAAAAAAAAAAAAAACATTTTAACCTCATAAAAAATAGAATTTAAAAAGCCTACAGAAAACAAGCCCCAAGCAACCACCTCACACAAGGCCTGGCACACACCAAGTGAGCCAAGGAGACTGTCTCTGGTGACATGGAGAAACTACAATATGCCTGTGTGTGTAATGCAGGGAATTGTTAGAGCTGCTATACATGTGGGTAACTACTTTGTCTTTCCGTGCAACAAAAGGTGCAAATGAATTTCTACCACCTTCAGCTTTTTAAAGCGTTTATGGCATAAAAGTATGCAATGATGTCAGGAGGATGATTTCATTTTTGGTTTGCTTCAAAAATGAAAATGCATATAATCGCACATCCAGGTGAACGACAAACATCATAAGCTGAAAGACGGAGTCATCAGAAGTTACAAACTAGCACCCAGTATCACGTATTGCACACAGCTCGAGTGCAAAAAGCAGAGGGCCAAGCAGTGTTCGCAGACAGATCTCCTGTGTGGTACTTGGTCTCCTCTCTTGGAAGCAACTATGGGGCTTTGCAGAGAACAGAGGCCCTGCTCTGGGCACTGGGATGTGAAGGAGGGAGCAAAACCATGTTGCTTGGGACAGCACTGGTCCCAAGCAGCAGTTTCGGGCAGTCCTGACATGAGCACTGGTGTAGAAAGCTCCCTTATTTTCTTAGCTGTCCCACAGACACATAGGGTGAAAATGGCAGCTCTGAGGCCCACCTGAAGGTGACAAATGGGTGTGTGACTTGGTGGGTACCACGGTTCAGCAGTGAGTGTGGCTCTGTCACAGGCGGTCAGGTGCATCTCTGACCCATCTAAGGAATGGCAAGGTATCACTAACTACAAAATCCCCCCATCCAAAGGTACTGCTCCATCAGTCAGTCTTTTGCCATTGCAGAAGAGCAGAGCAGAGAGGCATCTCTTCCTCCCAATCCAGTCATAACATTTCAGATGATGACAACAGTCTCCTCCGAGAGCAGGTGATTTGGATCATCCAAAATGTGACATAATATGGATGCTTAATACAGGCCCTCCCCGCTTCCCCTCCACCTTGGGCAAAAGACCTAGACTGAAGCAACCAAGAAGACGTCGAAGCCATCGTTCCAGCCAAACTTTGGCATACATCAGGGCCTCCCCAAGACGCTGCTCGTCCCGTGGGCCATCTCCTCAGTCAGAGGGATGACGCGGTGGGGCTCTGCGCAGGACGCACGGGCTCGCCTTGGTCACCGCCACGCCGTCTGGCGCCTCGGGGGCTCTGTCGGGGCTGCCCCC